>JAJOOS010000440.1:0-56399 GCA_029582725.1 Solanum chiquidenum
AGTTATAGTATATGGGTATTCCCCATCTTTTCATTTTGTTTATGATTTAGCTTCCGCATCAGTTTATTATCTTTAGTATGCTCATGATCATGCCAACAGGGTTAGCTTGGGATCACTTGTGGTCCTAGGTCCCGTGTCCGCGTTTCGGGGCGTGACATTCTCAGTGTGCAAAGTAAAACAAAGTGAAAAGGTAAAAGAGAACTCCTTTTCGACCTCTAGGCCACGTGCTACCGATCAACGACCCGCATCAATATCACCATCTCCAGGGCCAGTATCATCCGATGCATCCTTATCTGAGCCATCCTCATCATCAGCAGTGACATCATCATCATCAATGGGTTCTTGGAAATACGGGCCCATCCGACACAAGTATATCGCGTTATCCGTCAAAGGGTGACGCTCTCTAGTGTCGTCATTTCATCCTCAATCACCGGAAGGCCACATATCCTCAGTTGTAGCTCATCCATTCCAAACATACGCCCCATCCAACTATCATCACAATCTTGCCTATCAATAGCAGTTAACACGGACCCTTGCGATGGATCGTGTGCTTTAATTCTTGTGACATCAACCAGGTGGCATACTAAGTGAGGGGCACGGGGGGAGGGGGCACACATATGAACTTCCTCCTCAATTTGTAAAGCTCGGAGGTACCTAGTAATGATGCTCCGATAATAGAAATGCCATCTCTTATTTGTCCTAAACTTAAGCATGTTTTGCTTCAAACTATCCCCCACATTCATCGGCAAACCCTTCATCAAACGGTATAATAACAACACTCTCTCCCTAGTGACATTAGTCGTATGCTTACACAGTAGTAAGGTGCTACACACAATTTTCAACCAAATGTGATCCTCTAAATTGAAGTGACCATAGTGAAGAGTCAAATGACGTCCCGTGTCTCTAACCTTATCCCACCACACAACAGAATTCACCCCACACAAAGTATGCCTAATATCACGATAAGGGGGTCTTTCAATCATTTCTAGAATTTCAGAATTGTCACAATTTGGTGTACCCAAAAATTCATTCGGTGTTTCCACAACAAATCTCACCTGACTATCCCTAATTAACCCTTGGTTTAACTCAACACGATGTGTATTCCAATTTGCATAAAATTCATGGACTAAGCTTAAATTGCACTCACCTTGATCCACGAAGACATATTGAAGTCCCAAAGCATGGATTTGGGCGTGAATATGGGGAAATTCTTGTCACAACCGCCCCTCATCTACATACACATAACCTAGGTACTTGGATTCTTGTTGACATTCGTACCAATCCTCTCCATAGTGCATTAAAGCTTGCTTGCCAAATTCTTGAGGCAGCAAATTGGTGGTTTTCCGATTAGAACTTCCGATAGTCGCTCTTTTCCTACTCCTATTAGTACCCAAACCACTAGCAACATTCTTACCCTTAGGAACCATTTTTACACCCTATCAATGGAACAAACTAAAAAAAGAAGGAAACAATATTTTTGGGGAAAAAGAGGGGGTCGAGTGGGCAGTGGGGTGGATGGGTGGGGTTTTGAAAGTTTGGTGGATTAGAGTGGATTTTAGGGGGTGAAGCGTGGGGAAAAGGTAAGGGAAGAAGGTATTAGTCAGGATTAATGGAGGAATTTGGGATTTTGGGGAAGAGAAGAAGAAAAATTTGGGATTTAGAGAGAATTTAGAGGAGAGGGCGGTTTTAGAGAGAGAAAGAATTTAGAAAAATGGGGTGTATGTGGGTAGGTGTAAGATTGAAAGGTTGGAATTTAAGTGGGTCCCACGAAATTCCCAAAAATTTCCAGAAAACTTGTTGGCGCTATAGGGGGGTGGCGCGCTTCCAGTGCGCTAGAAACTGCCCCCAGTCAAACTCCTTCTGGTGTGAGGCGCCCTGCATGCGCCTAAAGGTGTGGCGTGGCGTGCCCAGGATGCTCCTGCCATCGGCGTTCTCTGGGGGCTTAGGGAGATGGTGGCGTGTTGCGCTGCCAATGCGCCAAAATGAGGCCCCAGTAATTTTGCCTTGGCTTGGCACGCCCAAATTGCGTCCAAATTGCATTTTTCAACATTTTCTTTTTTTTTGGGTGGTTTCTCCTCCTATGACGTGCACATCAACCAAACAATGTGACATAATAATTGTGGCTTGCCTCCCACCCAGCGCCTTAGTTTTGGTCGTGGCACGACTCATCTTTTTGTATTTTTCTTTATAACTTCTAAAGTCCTATCCAAATAACAAACTAAAAAAATAAAAACTCTACACCTAAAAATTTGAAACTGAGCTAAAATTTCAAAATTAATCCAAACTACTTCATATTGCATATCATTCACGGGTTGTCTCCAGTGTAGCGCTTGATTTAACATCGTGGCACGACTCAGCTTGGATCATTCATCATTTAGCTCCAGAGCCTCCCGATCACGATCTGAATCTACACCAGAGTAGTGTTTCACCCTTTGCCCATTTACCAAGAACGTAGGGCCAGTATCACCTTTAAATTCAACAGCCCCATGTTGTGTCATTCTTACCACTTCGAACGGACCACTCCATTTAGACCTTAGTTTTCTGAGGAATAACCTCAATCTAGAGTTAAAGAGTAGTACATTTTCTCCCGGAGTGAAAGTACGAGTAACTATGTGCTTGTCATGCCACCTTTTTATCTTTTCTTTGTAAAACTTGGCATTCTCATACGCGTGGAGCCTAAACTCCTCAAGTTCATGCAATTGATTCACTCTCTTTCTACCGGCCAGCACGGAGTCCAATTTCAACCTATTAATCGCCCAATAAGCTTGGTGTTCTAATTCCGCCAAAATATGACATACTTTACCAAATACTATGTGATAGGGAGAAGTCTCTATGGGTGTCTTATACGCAGTCATATATGCCCACAACGCATCATCTAACTTCTCAAACTAATCTTTCCTCTGCGCATTAACTATTTTCTGCAAAATTTGCTTCACCTCTCTATTTGAAACCTCCACTTGGCCACTCGTTTGGGGATGGTAAGCTGTAGTAACCTTATGACGAATACCATACTTAGCAAGAAGATTTTTAACTAGATGATTAATGAAATGCTTACCTCAATCACTTATGATTGCCCTTGCCAAAACGAGTGAAGATGTGCTTCTTGATGAACTTTATCACCACCCTTAAATCATTCGAAGGAAGAGCGATAGCCTCAACCCATTTACTCACATAATCCACAGCTACAAGGATGTATTGGTTTCCATTCGATGGCGGGAAGGGACCCATTAAGTCAATACCTCACACATAAAAAATTTCCACCTCCAAAATATTACTTAGCGGCATCTCATATCTTTTTGAAATAGTACCCAACCTTTGGAATTTATCACAACCCTTCACAAAAGCAATAGAATCTTTAAATAACGAGGTCCAAAAGAAACCATATTGTAGTACCTTATGCATCGTGTGCTCTTCTCCATGGTGACCTTCATATGGGCTAGCATGAAAACTTTCGAGCACTTTTTGAACCTCATACTCCGGAATGCATCTTCTCACTACCCGATCTACACCTTGCTTGAACAAGAATGGTTCATCCCAGATATAGAACTTAGCATCATGATTGAGCTTTTTCTTTTGTTGGGTGGTTGCATCCGGAGGGTAATCTCCACTTACTATGAGATTTATAATGTCTGCATACCATGGCACTTGAGAGATATCTAATGCCATCAATTGTTCATCCGGAAACTCTTCCTGGATTTGCTCACCTTCATTCACATGGGAAAAATCCTCCAACCTAGACAAGTGATCAGGTGTTTGATTTTCAGTACCTTTCCTATCCTTAATCTCATGGTCAAATTCTTGGAGAAGCAATATCCACTGAATCAGCCTTGGTTTAGCTTCCTTCTTATTGAATAGGTACCTAATAGTTGCATGATCAGTAAAAGCAATCACCTTAGTACCTACCAAATATGATCTGAACTTGTCGAAGGCGAACACTAGAGCTAGCATCTCCTTCACAGTCGCTGTGTAATTAGCTTGTGCAGAATTCAGGGTCTTGCTTGCATAATAGATCGAGTGGAACACCTTAAGTTTTCTTTGTCCCAACACTACACCCACTACTACGTCGCTTGCATCACACATGAGTTCAAATGCTACTTTCCAATTAGGAGTAATTAAGATGAGAGCCTCAATTAAGTTCCTCTTCAACATCTCAAAAGATTTCAAACACATCTCATCAAAGTCAAACTTCACCTCCTCTCCAAAAGACTGCACATAGGTCGAGCAATCTTGGAAAAATATCGCTGGTAAAAACCTGCATGACCAAGAAAATTACGCACCCCTTTTACAGAAATAGGAGGGGCAATTTCTCAATAACTTCTACCTTGGTCGTATCAACCTCTAAACCCCACTTCAACACCTTGTGACCCAACACTATCCCCCCTCTAACCAAAAAATGACACTTTTCCCAATTTAACACAAAGTTCGTGTCCTCACACCTAGCAAGTACTTTATCAAGATTCCGAAGACATACCTCAAAAGACTTCCCAAAGATGGAGAAATCATCCATGAACACCTCTACAAAGTCTTCCAGCATATCATGAAAAATGGCCATCATATACCTTTGAAAAGTCACCGGTGCATTGCAAAGTCCGAATGGCATGCGTTTGAAAGCATAGGTACCATAAGGACAAGTGAACTTGGTCTTTTCTTGATCCTCGGGTGTATTTAATATCTGGTTGTATCCAAAATATCCATCTAGGAAACAATAGTACTCCTGCCATGTTAGTCGGTCAAGCATATGATCAATGAAGGGAATTGGGTAGTGATATTTCCGGGTGGCATCATTAAGTTTCCGGTAATCCATACAAATTCTCGAGTCAGTCACTATTCTAGTAGGGATCAACTCGTTCTTTCGTTCCTTACCACTGTCATACCTCCCTTCTTTGAAATACATTGCACAAGACTTACCCACTTACTATTACAAATCAGGTACACACTTCCAACATCTAGCCACTTTATTACCTCCTTCCTTACCACTTCTTTCATCAAAGGATTTTGCCTACGCTGATGTTGTGCACTTGGTTTGTGTTCATCTTCCATGTAGATCCTGTCCATACATGATGTCGGACTAATCCCATGAATATCATATATCTTCCATCCAATCACTTTCTTTCTCCTCTTTAGAATCCTCAATGTCACATCAACCTGTATTTCAAACAACTCTACAGAAAGTATAACAGGCAAAGTTTCATTAGCACCTAAAAATGCATACCTTAGATGAGCAGGAAGCGTTTTTAACTCCATCTTGAGAGCTTCTTCTATTGAAGGCTTTGATAGAGGTCCTAACACACGATCTACTGGCTCTACTCGACGTTTGTGAGTCTCCACAAGTGCCAGATTCAAACATATTTCTATCTCTTGGGCCTCAGTATCTCCATCCACCTCATGACCCACTAACACTTTTTCTAAGGGATCATCGGGCACAACTAACTGCGACTCTACTAGGTGGTCTACAGCCGTAATAGCAGATAATTCTTCATAGCTAGAAGGCAATTTTAAAGCGCGGTAAACATCAAACACTTCAACCTTATCATGTGCCCTCATAGTTAATTGTTCGGCTGCTACATCAATCAATGCCCTCCCCGTGGCCAAGAATGGACGTCCCAAAATAAATAGAACCTTAGAATCGGGTTCAAAGTCTAAGACCACAAAATCCACCGAAAAAATCAAGGAGCCTACTTGTACTAACACATCTTCTACCACCACCTCAGTCCTTGCAATGGATCTATCAATGAGTTAGAGAATAACAATGGTTCATTTTGGACTACCCAACCCAAGGTTTTTATACAACGACAAGGGCATCAGATTTATACTTGCCCCCAAATCACATAACCTTGGGTATGAACACTTTACCCAATTGTAATCTGCACAGTAAAACTACCCGAATCTTTTAACTTTTTGGATAGTCTATTTTGGATTCTAGAGCTGCATTCCTCAGTAAGTGCCACAGTTTCATACTTCGTGAGCCTCCTTTTGTTAGCCACTATTTCCTTCATGTACTTAGCATACTTCAGGATACCCTGCAACATGTCAACCAAAGGTAGGTTAATGTGAACCTGTTTAAAGAGAGAGAGAAACTTACTGAAGCATTCATCCTCATTCTTCTTTCTGAGCCTTTGTTGAAATGGAGGGGGTAGTTTCTTTTGACGAACAGGTGTCTCAACATTGGATCTTTTTACTACATCTTCCACTTTCTTTTCTTTAGTACCAGCTTCAGTATCTCTCTTCTTTAGAGCTAGTTCTTCGAGTTGTAACCCACTTCTAGTACTTACCGCATTTAGTTACTTTGGGTTGGGTTCAATATCACCGGGCAGCTCACCTTGGGGACGCAAGTTAAAAAATTAGCTACTTGCGCAACTTGTTTCTCTAAACTCATTTGGGACATTTGGATGTTTCTGATGTTCTCATCCTGCTTATCTATCCTAGCATTTATTTTTGTCCCTATTTCAGCCATGAACTTTTGGAGTAGCTCCTCATTGGTCATCCCTCATTTTGGTGCATTAGGATTTGCACTTTGGTTAGGATTTTGGTATTGTTGCCCAGCCCCTTGAGAATAGTATTGGTTGGCCCCTTGCGCTTGGTTTTGGTTTTGGTTCCCACCCCATGAGAAGTTAGGATGGTTCCTCCAACTAGGGTTGTAAGGATCATAGTTTTGCTGACCTCCACCCCTTTGCGCATTACCCAAATAGTTTACGGAATTCGGGTTTTCCTTACATAGTTTGGTTTCATGAGCTCCACTACCACATACCCCACACCAATTTATTGCTTGTTGTACAATGTTTATCAGTGCATGGTTTAGGGCCATCTGTTTAAAATGTAAGGCCATGTTATGTTGCATTGCATCTAATTTGGCATTTATGGCAGTAGCTTGATCTACATCTAAGATCCCCACGGCCTTTTGGGTTGTGGTTCTAGGCATTTCCCCTTCATACCCTGGGTTCCCTTTGGAGAGTCTATCGAGTAAGTAGAACAACTCCTCACAGGTTTTTGCTAGGGCTTGTCCACCTGCTGCACTATTAAGAAGTACACATGCATTATAATCTAAACTTTCAAAGAACGTGTGAGTAAGTACCTCATTAGTTTGCATGTGGTACGGGCAGGCATTCAACATTTGCTTAAAATGAGCCCATGCTTGGTACATATCCTCCCCCTGGTTTTTCTTAAAGCTTAATATCTCACTCCTCAATCATGTGGTTTTCTTGGATGGGAAGAATCAACTCAAGAACTTCTTAGCTAGGTAATCCCAGGTGGTGATGGAGTTTGGTGGCTCAGAATCTAACTAGCGTCTTGTGGCTCCTAACAATGAATATGAAAACAACGTCAGCCTCATATAATCCGATGAGACTCCATTTGGGATGTAAGTATCACTAATCTCTATGAGGTTTCTAATGTGGATTTGAGGATCCTCGTGGGGGAGACCAATGGATTGCCCATTAGAATGGATGAGTTGTACCATGCCCTATTTTAGTTCAAATCTACCCCCGGTGGAGGTTTCCTAATACTAGATGCCATATTGGCTGTGAGTGGGACTGTCACATCACAGACTGGTCTTGCAGGTACGATAGGGGGTACCCTTTGGTTATTCAAGTTTTCTTGGTTATTCACTTTGTCTTGGTTATTCTCCTTATTGTCTTCCTGAAGACGTAACCCTAATTCTCCATGACGTCCTTGATTAGCCATTTTTCTGCGTCGGCTTAAAGCACTTTCGGGTTCGCTGTCTGGTTAGACAAGTTCTCCTTTCCGAGCCAGACTTAAAAGTCAGTGACTGCAATCAAAAGCTAAGATCAAGTAATTAACACCTGAATATTCTAATTGTAGACTTAAGAAGATCGAATATAAATCAATTTCTAAGTACCCGACAGCGACGCCAAAAACTTGTTGCTCCCCAATGTACACGCAAGTGTACGTAGTTGCGCAAGTAATATAGATTCTTTAAAGAAATGAGTTATTGTTCCCAAGTGAGTTATGATCGATTTATATCTACCACTCAATTCCACAAATAAAATAAAAGTAACCTTTTCAAGAGTTGGTGATGGTTGTTTACTACTACTACGAATTATGCAATAACTAAAAGTAACTACTTGTGAATGACTTTAAGATGATGTTTCAATCAAGTAAAAGACAATTCCAGGGCTGCTGCATGCAATGAATCTCATGTATCATATTATTGGCTTAGAACTAATTTTAGTTGTCAAGTTACTGGTTTACAGGGTTAATTGTATGAGTCGGGTTACACACCTCTAGTTGCCTACTCCAATTAGTTGCCTAACTACATCGTTGAGCGGGGATAAATAGACTAACTAGCGAGCATTTATATTTCATCCTGTTTCGTAACCAAATGAATTATTCGTTCAGGCGTCACTCCTGAACACAAATTACCTCAACTTAATGGATTGATCAAGCTCTCTATATTCTCTGGTCTATCTAATCCCTCCTCTCTCGATTTTAAGATTAGACAATAGATTTATCTTATGGTGCGCAAGAATAAAATACCAAAACAAGAATATAGAAGTAACTTATAATGACAACCAAGAATTAATTCATAAACCTTAAATATTCAACATTCGATTCGTAACTACAGCCCCAAAACTAGGGAGTTTAGCCACTCATGCTATTAGAAAACCACAAAATACTATTGTTCATGCGATTTTTGGAAAATAGAAGAGTTACAAGATCGAAACCTATTACAAACGATGAAACTTGCTCTTGCACACCAAAATAATGTCGAACCTCTACAAATTAGCCCTAGGAGTCTATTTATAGAAGTTAGGAAAACTAGAGCCTAAATCTATTTCAACAAGGAGTCCTTTTTAAATCAAATTTAGCTCAAACGTCCGCAAGGTTGTGGGGCATCGCACCCTAATCGCGCCTGGCAGGCTGGCGCTGCCAGTGTGCCAAATGCAGCCCCAGTAAACTAGGCATTGGCGCGTCGTGCCCTTGCTGCGCCAGTGATGCTGGGGAACCGCACCAGCTTTTGCTCCTAGTGTCACTTGTCGTCTTCAACTCCTTTTCCTTCCTTGAATCGATCACTTCCCTTAGGAACTGTACAAAATTGCTAATCATGTATGTTAGTATGAAATCATCGCAATTCTAAGTAAAACATATTAGTTAGATTAGTGAATGTCCTTAAACTCACATTAAAATATGGGTAATTTGTAGTAATTGGGCATATTTATATGCCCAAGATCAATCATATTCCCAACTTAGGGCTTTTCCCATCATGAAATCATGTCAAAACCTTCCCCCAATGACAATAACCTAGATTCTAAGGCTTAAGAATCAATTCACAAGGTTGGGGAGTCAAATTCTTATCTTTATCGATGAATTCTGTGGGAAAAACAAGGGCATACTGCCCAAAATTGCTCATCCCAAATCCAAGAATACAAAGTATAGAAAATAAGAAATTTGGGGTTATTTCTGCAATAAAACTCGTTTCACCCCGCTATAACGGCCTAGTATGCTATAGCGAAAATTAACCCCACTATAGCGATCTGAGCACTGCTATAGTGGTACGCCTTCAGCTATAGTGGCCTCGAAGAAACTTCAGAAGCTCAAAAGTCCAAAAAGACCATTTTTACAACACCACCTCTTTTCTTGACGTCCTGACATACATCTTTCACGCCAAGATTGACTTCAAGAGTTCTACTTCCCCAAATTCGATTTCAAAATTCTTCTATGGACTCCTTAATGCCTTGGCTACAAGAAAGAATCAACCAAACCTCAAAAACACAACCCACGCATTCCTGGATAGCCCTAAACCTCACCTATCCCAAATTTTGTCTAAGCTGGCCTAGCCAAAAATATTAAGTTACTACCCGAAAAGTTTTTTGGCTTAATTTTTTTTTTCTATTGGCTTACTCATAACGACAGGGTCAGGTCGTTACAGGTTGTATTTATTGTGATTGTGATTGTGTAATGAGTGATTCTTGGTTGGCTCAGGTACCACGCCTAATATAAAATATCTCTTGGTTGGCTCGGGTACTACACTTGGTACATATATTAGTTGACTCGGGTACCATGCCTAGTATGAGATATACTACGCCTAGTACAAGTTTTATGTCATTTGGCTTGGGTATGATGTCGGGTACATGTGATTGTTCTGTGTGTTGGTTCCATAAGTGAACCGGGTTTAATATTGAAAGGTTCTTGAACATTTTTTTATGGTGGTTAAGTCAGGACGAGGACTGGGAGTCATGTTTATGTTACTGGTTGTGACCAGTTGCGGATCCAAGAATTTTGTTCAGGGGGTTCGAAGCTTAAAGAAGAAGCTCGGATGGTAATGTAAGTGTGTGGTGAGCGTAGTTACCTCTGGCACACTCTTTTGTACAAGCAACCATAGATATTTCATTGGTTGATAAAATAAACACCAAACTAATCAAATATACTAAGAACAAAGCTACGTTGATTAAAAAAATAAGTGGATCGGTTGTATTGCATAAGTTAATTTCTAAAACACGTGAAAATTAAAGGATGAAAAAAGAAATGAGATGGGGAAGAAAAATATTTACCTGAACCCACTAAATTTAACTTATCTTTTCATACCGCATTAATCATTTCTTCCTACTTTTACCTTGCTCCATTGAACATTCTTAAAAAAAATTGTGTTTTTTATACTTTTATTTTGTAATATTTTACTTTATTGCACTTTTAAAAAAATTTAAATTAGGATCCATTCAAACACCTGTTACTAGGAAATTCGTCAAGATTCTCTAAAAGTGTGTAAGTATAGAGTTACTAATACTATAATGCATATTCAAAAGATAAATAAATGGCATCGTCAATTTTTTTAGTTCATGTAGTTCAATTTACTAGGTTAGTCATCATTTGTAAAAAAAGAAATGACAGATTAACCAGATAAATTTAGTTTTCATCTCTCTAAAATTGAATTGAAAAAATAGAAAAGAAATTCGAGGAATTCTATTAAATTGATATTATTAAAAGGATATTGACGAATTTTAGTTTCTTCATTCAATTACATCTAATTATATATATATATATATATATCAATTTCAAGTTTAATATAATTCATCATTTTTAAAGAGTTTATTCAAGTTAGTACATAAAATTATGTTGAAATAAAATGAATAATAGATATAAGAAGAATCCTAAATAAAAAAACTAAAAAAAGTGTCTAATAAATTTAAACAAAGACAAATTAGAAAAAAGAAAATGACATAAAAGAGAAAAAATAATGAAAAAAGAAAGGAAGATTCAAGCCCAAAGTTGAGCCCAATTTCATAGCATTAAAAAGGGTAAATAAAAAATTAAAAAGACTTTCTATGCGTGGGATTCAAACACACGATGTAAAGACAATTCTTGAACCCCTTATCCACTAAACTAAGCTTCTCACTTATTTTCAAGGGGTTCATTATAATATATATACTCATAAAATCATAATTTGGCCTTATATATATAGTGTAATTTTTTGATGAAGGGAATCCCCTAGGAACCACCTAGGTCCACCCCTGGTTGTGACTGTATTTGCATATCTGTTGTTTACTAAGCTTTGATTTCTTGTTCATATTTCGTATAATTGGAGTTGATCGATGATCCTACTAGTACATTGTGGATTTTGTGTGCTGATATTGCACTTTTTCATTCTTTGTTGAGTACATGACCCTATTTCGGCGGCGGCTGTAGAACCTCAGTTGTGAGTCCAATGCTTTCTGAATCCAAGGATGAGTTGTTTCTTCCAAGCTGCTATAGTTTCATATTTTCCCTCTAGTTCATTTGTTGGACTTAGATTTTTTGTTTTGGAATTGCATCCCCATATTCTAGACTATAGATGTTTTAGTACACGACTTTCAAGTTGTAGGGGGAGTACTTCCGCATGTTTTTGTTAAGATTGATGATGGCTTGTTTAATTTAACGAGAACTATTCCTTTTAGCTGTGTAGTTGTTTGTGTATTAGTTTTTGATTTGATTCTCCTAGCGGGGGTGTAGTGTGGGTGCCTCTCATGGCGGGTTGGGTCGTGACTATATTATGTCATTTTCATTACGACTTATTAATTTGTCATATTTTTCATGTAGTTTTTTTTGTTGTTGTTTGAATGCTTTATGGTATCACTCATCTCGCATTTTATGTTTG
This sequence comes from Solanum chiquidenum, assembly GCA_029582725.1. Taxonomy (NCBI): domain Eukaryota; kingdom Viridiplantae; phylum Streptophyta; class Magnoliopsida; order Solanales; family Solanaceae; genus Solanum; species Solanum chiquidenum. The sequence continues at coordinate 12,089 of JAJOOS010000440.1, forward strand.
TTTTTTTAATAAACACCTTAAATAGTTGTATTATTCTAGAATTAAATAAATATTTGAAGCAAAAATTAATTATATATTTGTATAAAGACTCTACAAGAAAAAATTGAGAAAATAAAAAAATCAAAAGTGAGAAACCTGATTTTGATTGATTTTATTTTATTTATAAATTTAAGAATATAATATAATTAATTTGACTTGATATTTAAAAAATCCAAAAATTTAAGGATGATAATTTAAACTATTATTGAAAAAGATAAATTTCAAAAAGTGATACAACGACCTCTTTTTCGTATTCTAAAAAGAGCAGTTGCGCACTTGCACAGTTGCACTTGCTGCTGGAAGTCGGCATCTCTTTAAATTAATTAGACAAGAAAATAGAAAATTCCAAATATTCATATCATCTATACGTCGAGTTCTCAAAAAAATCAACTAACTCATGATTCTTCTTTGAGGGATTTTTCCAAATTGTCAGTATAATAAATTTAATTATGCTCCATAGCTCTACTTTGCATATTTACAGGCGGTAGCTACAGTTCTCGTTTATATAATTTGCAAGTTTGTATAATTCGTGGGTGATTTTGTATGATTCGCGGATACGTTTGTATAATTGGGCTATTTTTGTATAAATTCAAAATCACGAATTTATACAAACGCAGACATGTGAACTTTAAACAGTTATACAAATTATATTATATAAAATTATATTATATTATACAAAAGTTATATAAATTATATTATACAAATTCTGAATTATACAAACGTGCGAATTATACAAACTCAAAACTCCAGCACACATAATTATCATTGAATGTTGATCGTGAGTGATAATTAACTAAAACTATAGCTATAATAACTAATTAACTAGTATATGTAGCTTAACCATATAATTTCCCATTCTTTTAATTGGGATGTTAAACTAACGTGTTGGAAAATATATTTGATTTTGTTCATATTCTAAATTTGTCTTCTATTTTTTATAATAAAGAAAGATACTTATCTAAATGACAATTAATTCTTACGTATAATATAACTCGTTTGCCTAGTATAAATATTAAATAGTACCTATGCAATCAATCACAATTCACATACAAACATAAAGTAAAATTGCCATGCTTGATATCGAATATCAATTAGCATTAGATCCAATCTTTTAGAGCCTATAGAGCAATTTAAACAATAAAAGATACTCCAACTTAAGGCTTGTTCATAATTTGGGTTGAGTCGATATTGGGGATGAAATTAAAATCAAATCCATTTAGTTGGATTTTAATTATTAAAATCAAATTAAATTAAATATAATTTGGAATTAATTGTTGTCGATTTAGTTCGATTTTTAAGAAACATAATGATATTTCTTTCTTTTTTTCCCTATAAATAGAATCGAATATTTCATCGTTTCCAACTTATAATTCATAATGAACCTTTTATTGCTATGGCTATAATTTTGTTCGATTATGGAGAAAAAATTTAATATGTAAAAGTTTTAATCAAGTGAAAAAGTTGATAAGAAATATATATATATATATGAGTTTTGATTCATGACTTTCTTTTAATAACGAGCTTAAGGTGTAAAATTCATTAGCCTATTAGTAATAAATAAACTTTTTATGAAAAAAGTATACAAAGTATTTGAAACTATTTATAATAATAATAATAATTATATATATATATATATATATATATATATAAATTTGTGTATATGACAACTAATCAGTTTAGTTCAATTTTTTATTTGGTTTGTTTTTATAAAATCAAACAAAACCAAATATTATTAATTTTTGTAAAACTTAAATCCAAATCAAATAAAAAAATAAATTTATCATTTTGATTCTATTATTTATTTAAATCTATTTTTTAACAGAACCATGAACATCCTGCTCCCACTATATCAATTTGTTTTTACATTATGATGTGGCATGGGAATAGTTAAGAATTTTGTACGATTTGTGTGGATAATATTTCACTCTTTCTACTGTAAAATAAAACTAGAAAAGATAGTTCAAGTTGAGAACATAAGGCTAATCATTCTGGATAACGTTTGCATCCTCTGTATTATCGTTGTTGCTGGCATAGAGTTAGCCGATGCTTATTCTCCACCAGGTTTGAGAATAGGGTGAAATTCCTGGATCTAGTGGCTGGTGAATCACTGATCAAAGAGAAAATTTTGGAGAGATTCTTCATCGATCTTATCTTTCTGGAGTATATTTATGCACTTGCTCAGGATCATAATTTTAATAAAAATAGGTCGATTTTATTGAAATATTCAGGTTATAACAATAAATTTAGTGAGTCCATAAAACTTTAGGTACATTAAATTATATAGAAACTTTCAAAGTAAAAAAAAAGTGACCATTACTTTATGCTAACTCAAAAAGAAGAAAAAACATAAGCAATAAAGTATTTTGGGATAAAAGAAGTACATAAATGGCAAAGCTGAATCACTTCTCTTTCTTGAATACAAGAAAAGAAAAAAAGAAAGATAAGTCTCTTTGGGTCTAAAGAAACCCTTAAGATGAGGGTGAGTTTCAAGTAAAAGAAAAAGTTAGTATGATTAAAGGTTGACATGAAATATCTACTGCAAGTATGTTTGGTAGGGAAGAAAATATTTTTTAATTTTTTTATGTTTGATTGGTTAAATTATTTTTTCTAAAAAAATTAATTCCTTAAAAATGAAGAAAATAATTTATTTAATGAAAGTATGAAAAATTTATTTAATGAAAGTATGAAAAATTAATTTGACAAGTGATATTCAAAGTTTATTGTCTTCTCCCCATCTACCCAACATCTTGAATCCCTACCCATTGACCATAAGTAAATAATATAAAAATCACTTATTTCTAATAAAAAAAAAATAGTTTCCTTCCTACTAAACATACAATGGCCCGTTTTACCTTTTTAACAAGGGATAGAAAGTGGAAAGTTAAATACAGAAATTAGAAATAATATTATCTTGAAAACGTGACAATTTCTTTTAATGAAGAATGGAAACAAAGAGAGCAAAAATTGGCGGGATTGAATATTCTGAAAAGTTATACATCAATTTAAAATGGATGAAAATCATTTATATTTTAAACTTTGCTTTAAAATTTAAACTTATATTTAATTATCTATAAATATTCTTCCTCCTTTATCTTATTGTTACGATTCAAATCAACAAACCATGCAGACACGTACTCTAACACCTAAATAGGAGAATCCTTACACCCAATTAAAATATGAAATGCAAAAATAAACAACTTTGCAGTATATTAACTCATTTAGTTATCAAAATCAATTGTCAAACTTGATGAAACACATTGTCTTGGGAAAAAAAATACTTGAATCCCTTCCTAGGAACTAATCTAACTAATCTAAGGAAGAACAAGAACTTCTAAAAGAAAACAACATATGAAAGAAATAAGACACAATTCCCACCATAAGGGAAGAGGAGAAGAAGTTGTCGGAGATGTCTTCACCAATGAAGCATCGCTGATTCATGCTACCAGACTATGTCAAGTGGCATAGCAAGAGTAGTTTTAATACAAACAACACGTACTAGGTAGGTATCATCGATCAGTCTGAATCCACCACATAATATAAAGTAGACATTCAGAAGGTAACATACAATATGAAGGTTGCATCACCCCAAGTCTTTATCCACATGCTTTTATCATCCCAGGTATAATACTCATAAACTAGTATATTTTGATCCAAACTTCCTACCTCGTTTCGCTGTCAACTCTAATATTTAAGCATTCGACCCTCTTGTCACTATAAGGCTTCCCAAGCCCACCTTTTTTGCCACCCTCATATTAGATCAAAACTTAACCCTTCTATCAAATAGAAATTTTTCAAATACAAGACCACTAGCTCTGTTAACCAATTTACTACTATCCCTCAAGTTCTCATACCAACATTCTAGTTCTTGACCCATTTTAGCAAATCACCTACAAGACTTTTACTAAACCAAATTGACTCAAATTTTTCTTATCATATATGTTCTAAATACCGAATAATGGTCATTAGCTGGCCTAGTCACCACAACTTAACAAAATAGATAACATATAATTATAATCACAAATATAACATAGTTCGGACTCCCAATCCTCACCCTGAATTGATATGCATAATAAATATGAATAACCTTAGCATAACAAGTCATACCAGGTTCATCACACTTTTCAAGTAATCGGACCATCAAAAATTCCTAAAACCTCATTTACAGTGTTTAACATGAAAATCTGATCTACACAAGAATCATCCTAGCATTTAAACACAAATTTAATTACCCATGGACCAATATGTAACAATCTCATCATAAAAAATTAAAATTCATTTTCTCATGAACGCACACACTAACTAATTGTTAGTATACTGACATGGTACCCCAGTCAATCAATATTAGTGTAGTGGTGTGGTGTACTGATGGTTTTTCGGAAATAACTTCTCTACCTCCTCGAGATAGTGACAAGGCATGTTTACACTCTGCCCTCCCCAAACCCACAGAGTGAAATTACAAAAGATATGTTATATATATATATATAAGTTATGAAATAATTTACATACTATTTTATATAAAATAAAAAATGTAAAATTAAATTATATATAAATATATTCTATAACAATACTTAGGGGTCATTTGGTTGGGAACAAATAATTTCGGGATAAGTTATCCTGAAATAAGTTATTTCATCTTGTATATATGATAACTTATCTCATGACTAAGACATAAATATTGAGATAAATAATCTCAAGGCTGCCTAATACGTCCAACCAAATACAGGATAAAATAATCCTATATTTTATTCTTAAATTTATTACACCTTATATTTCATCCGTCCACTTTTAATTATCATGGTTTTTTTTTTTTTTTGACTAGCATTTTATGATGTATTTTTTCATCACATTGATATGCAAAATCATTGCAGTTAATACTACTTTTTATATAATTTTTGAATATATAATTATTATTTTTAAATATTAAATTAATATAATATAATTTAACTTTACATTATACCTCGATTCAATAATTAATTCCCACGTCATTAATAGCAATGGAAGGAGCCGTTGATAAGGACAAGTGGTAGGAGTAGTTTAATGCGGGAGGAAGGAGGGCGCCGACGTAGGAGTCGGCGTATGGAATATGCTATCCCTCCACCAATCATAATCATTATTCATAAGCTACCCTCACCTACTCCTAAATTAATTTTTTTTTATATTCAATAAAATAATTTATTTTTATAGTCTATATAAATGGTTAAACTACAATTATTTTTATTATTATTAAAAATAATTTCTTTTTAATATTAAATTAAATAATATCTCATAAATAAAAACGAAAAAAGTATTTCAGAAATAAAACAGAGTTTTCTCTTACTATTTTTAAAGTATGTCACAATCAATATGAATAGGGGAGAGAGGGAGTCATTTTAATTTAATGATAAACCAAACACACTACTCTTTTGTCTTGCTCTACCGCTTACTTTCTTGTTTGGAGAAAGGCTTGAAAATTCTAAAATCTCAAGCTTAAGCAGAAGCAATTGAACTTGTAAGTTTTTCTCAAATATTTTTTTGATTTTTTTTTTCTCTTTTTACAAATCAGATTCTTGTTTTTTCTTCTCTGGATTAGTATATAAATTGATATAAGTGGGTACTAATCAAGAAATGGAAAATTTGTTATAGTTTTCAGCTGTGGCTGTCGGTTTTCTTGTGTTGAATTTTCTAGTAGTAATTGTTTTGGATCTTTATATCTTTCTTCCTTTCTCCGATCGGAATTTCTCTTATGTTGGGCTAATTCTTGTGTTTCTTCTGGTGGACGGTAGGTAGTTGATGTTTGTTAAGTTTTTAGCTTTGTTTAATCTGTTTTATTAAAATATATCTATGAAAAATTAAGCAAAAAAGCCATTAATCCTCATCTGCTAAATTCAACCTCTTTGTCCATTTTGAGTAAACAAAGCTTTTATTGGACTGTTTAAATAATTTTTGTTTTACTTAAAACTGATATGAAATTGTGGGCTAAACATACTTGAAACAGTTTATAGATGTGTTCAAGCTTTAGAAAGTAGTGAGATAAACCACCAGTCAAGGCATGTGAATTCTTCATTTTTTGGTTCAGAAATTACTTTTTCATCTTTATGTTATGATTTGTAAACATAGGAGGGTTATCATCATGTTGTTGTTTAGTTACATGTTTAACTATGATAAATTGGTTGCTAGATGAAAAATGGACCTTTCAATCAGTGGTGGATCCACGACTTAAACTTTCACTAATGGGGTTTGAAAAATAAAATACTACTTGAGAACAAGAGAATTTTGGTCTCTAAACCACTAGCCAACCTCTAATCTTTTGCTTAGCAGGCTTAAAATTTATATATATACATGAAATTTTTAAAAAATACCTTAGATATACCATGTAATTTTTTGCCGAACCCCCTCACTACCCACTAGATCCGCCATGCTTTCAATGGTATTGACACAATTACGCTTAACAATGCTAGATATAATCTATTCTTCCTTAATCAATTGGAAAAATTAGTGGCTCGTTCGTTTTCCAACTTTGCCGGCATTACTCAATGAGTTATTGCTTATCACATGGTAAATTAGTAAGGTTGAAGTCCTTTATTTGATCATGCAAAGTAGGTTATCTGAAGGTCAAGCAGAGGGGATAACTCAAAATACTTGAAGGTAGAAGCCATCAGCTAAGAACTACACATGGACAAGGGTAAGTGTTTAGTCTACCTAACCTAATTTACTATCTCATTTTTCAAATTTCCAACAGAGTTTTCTGCGATTACATTGATCATTGTATATATTTGTTTGTTGGTGATGCATTCTTCATGTAGCCCGTGATAAATTTCTACTTTATGTCTTATTCCATTAGATTTCTTGTAGTTATCTTTAAATGTTGAGTTCAAGTTAGTCAAAAAGTTGTTACTGCATGATGAAATGCTTATGAATGAGTGTCACTTTGTACAGTTGTTTGAAGTTTTACATAATGAACTCTTCTAGGATATGTATATTACTTGGTTTAGAATATGCATATTTTTTCAGGAAAAATTGTGTTTACCCTTCATTTGCAATTGGAGGATTTAATACTCGTACTGAATTTTAGATGAAGGAATTTTTGTAGCCATGATTAATTGGACATCTGGGTTTAACAGGGGTTACTCTTGAAGCTGGAGAGGGCAGAAATACTGTTGAACTCGTGAAATCAGCCTCTGAAAAACATCTTGACCTTTTGAGGCCATCAGCTCGATATTATTCAGTGTCGAAAGGTAGTCTTTTCTTAAATTTATAAGTAATAAGAAATTTTATAAAAGCTTGAACTAAGCCAGTGCATCAGGCGTAATTACAAACCGTGCAAATTCTCTACTGTGTGTAGTATTGCATGAACATCTCGTACAATGACCAGTTTGCACCAAAAAGCAAGCAAAAAATAAATCCATTTTTGAAGCGGTGAATGTTTCTCCTATTGCCTTAGAATATTCTGCTATTTCTTTCAAGCCAGACCATTCACCAACTACCATGGCCTGAAGTATAGTGTTCCAAGTCTTTTGAGAATTCTTGCATATGCCCTTCTGTTCCAGCACTGTGGAAGCTCTGTAATGGAGCTAGGCATGGTCCAACACATGCCAAGTATTGTCAAAGACATGCCCCATAATTGACTTATGACCCGGCAGTACAAAAAAAGGTGCCCGACTTCTTTAGGTCATTCTTCACACAATGGACATTTGCTGCAAAGTTGAAATCCCCTCTTTTGATTGTTTATTTGAGTGAGTCAAGCATCCCTACCCAAATTCCAAGAAAGGCAAGAGACCTTCAAAGGAGCGGAGCACTATTGAACCAAATCTTTTTCCAAGGCCATATAACCCTGTTGGTGTCAGATTGCATCACAATGTAGCAATTTCCAATTGAAAAAGTCCTTTGGAGTGCCCCTTCCAACTGATCGGTCGTCAACTTTGTTGTGATCCAAAAGTAGCCATTTTCTTTATTTTTTGGGATACCATGACTATTTTGGCCTTCTATATTCTGATCACAACCTGGACAGCTCTTGGTGGACATATGTTTTTCCGTCATGCTTTTAGATTATCCTAGGAAGATAAACCCTATTCCCATGACAGTAACTTGCATAAGCCTGCATCCAAGAAGTAGCATTTGCATTTAGCTCACAGATTGAAACAGTCATTTCTATTATGTGTGGCCCATATAGATCAGGAAAAGAAGTAGGATGCTGTTAGGATCGTTTTCTTCACAAACTTCTATCTATGGAGGTTCCCTACCTTTGTCTTATCTATCGTAGCTTCTGAATTAGAACAACAAAAAGCTATCAATGTTGTTTTCTCACACTCCTCAGCAAATAAATGCAGAATTGCTATAGGATTGAAGTACATTGAAATATATCTTTATCTTTTCATGTCACAAGTTTTACTTTCATTCAGTTACTTCTTCGAGGCCTTATTAAGGCTCTTACACAGAGTGAGGGAAAAATATTTTGATACATGTTTTATAAGAAAACTATTCTGGTACCTGCTTTTACCTATTTAAGTTTTCTGATCTCTCTCCCTCTCTCCCCATTAGCATTGTTCATAGGTTTTTTCTTCCTTTTGTTTGGGTTGTTGGGGGTAAGGATCTTTTCTAACTTTATGTTCAGTTCCTTGGTATCTATTGTAAATGTGAAGACATGTATTGTTGTAAAAGTTCCTCTGAATTTGATTCTACCTTTTTCTATCTACCAATCATCTGTCCACACTGAGACACAAGAGATTAAAATAACTAAGGCAAACCAAAGTTCTGAGTTGGATATACCATGATTTATAGGGCAAGCAGGTGATGCAGAAGACCGTGAGAAGGGAAAGTATACCTTGATTAGAGATGTAGAGGACCTTCAAACAGGGTTCTATGATAAACCTCTTCCTTGCTTTGGTTGCGGAGTCGGATGGTTTTCGTAAGTGCTATTATAAGTCCCAGTTACTCTCACTCTCTCTCTCAAAATCTGATTGTTTATTATTATTGCTAGATTTCTACTGGGATTTTTATGCCCGTTGATGTGGTATTATGCCACGATACTTTATTTTGGAAACTACTACCGTAAGGATCCTCGAGAACGTGCCGGGCTTGCTGCATCTGCTATTGTTGTAAGTTGATTCATTTCCCCCTTGCTAAGCTTTTAACAAAATAATGGATCAATCAAAAGATGGAAAAAGTAAATGCTTGAGATTGCATTTCTCTACCTTTCTTCTTTTCAGTGACCCTTCAATATCTTTTGCTTCTCTTGATACCGTGTTAAAGCGTTAAACAGTCCTAACAGCGTTTATAATTTACTCTCTTATGCAGGCAATGGTGTGTTCTGTTGTCTTGCTTATTATAGCAGCAACTCTCTTCTTGTAGCTTCTGCGATGCAAACTTTCATACTAGCCATAGCTATTATGATCAATGTTGTTACTTGTTCTGTAGTAAAGTCAAAAGCCATTTTCGGGTCCAAACTCTCCAATTGTAAATGTTCTTGTGAAGAAAAAAAAATACTTATACAGAACTATACACATGAAAATCTCTACCTCCTTATGTGTTTTATCCAGATTTATTATTGAAAACTCTCGTTTGTATGGATGTTTTTCCATGTTAAAAGTGCTGTAATAATACTATAAGATTTATGTGCAAGACAAGTTAAACAGACTCTCCTTTTAGAACAGAAAGAGAGAACCCTTGCTTCAGTCTTCCATCCATTAGGTTTTTACATCTCTCTGCTGTAAAGTGAAGTTGTTTCCAGTCAATGAAGAAAGGGAGGGAGGAAATTTGTGTATTAACAGGGGTGCATATCATCTGTTGAATCTTGAAATAACAATTTCCTGACAAAAAATCACCTCCATATATAGGTACGGTCTTGCAAGTGGGTTGTTGCGATTACAGGTCTAGGCGGTAACGATACCTAGATCGGTGGCTTAATTTCTTCTATGTAATGGGGAAGAGGACCGAATTGTGCCACTAAAAGCTACACATCTTTTTCAAATTTCCCAACATATAACCACTTGAGAGACAGAAAGATAGATATTGGAGTTCATTTTTTGGCTTAGAGGCCACCATCTTAACAGATTTTGTCCTCCATAGAGTTTCCAAGCTGCTAAGCTCCATCACCCTCCTGGGCCTCAAATTTCCTGACTATATCATCAGTGGGAAGTCTATTGACTTTGTGCTAAATTTTACTTGCTGAGAGAGTAAAGTTCTTACTTTGTTTGATAATTTGCCAAGCAGAGATACATACAAGTAAAAGAACCATCAGTATTGCCAGTCCATACGGGCTGGTCCAAGATATCACCTTCTGGGATGTCCATTAGTGATCTCATTTCATTAAAATGTGAAAAAAAAGTCAGAAAACTAACCAAAGTTTTGGTGAAGGTATTTTAGTCCTGAAAATTCTAAACGTTTAGGTTTCTAAGGTGAAATTTTCTTTCCAAGTTGCTCTTCTGCAGCAGAAAATAGTTTCAGCTACTATTTTAAAGCAAGTAGTTTTTTTGAAATAAACACATCTAATTCCCCAAAATCTTCAACAAACATGTGTTGAGATATGAGAATGATGATGATAAGAACTTGACGCTCCTCATAAAGGTGAACACACAAATGTGCCAATAAACCAACAAACTTAAAATCTCACATACAATTTTCTTACAAAAACTAATATCTATAATCTAGCACAAACAAAATTTCGGAACAGACTCCTTCAAATTGAAGTAGAGGTTAATGGGATGAATGAAGCTTGTTTTATAGCTTTGGCTCTAGATTGTATTCTTTTTCCTGAATAGATTGCCTATAACATTGGTTGTAAAATTTATAAGGCGTCTGAATTGAAAGAATTTTCAGGAACTTTTGGTTGCCAATCGTACATATTTGCCATCAACAACGAATTTAGAACTTGAATTTATCTGCACGAAATAGTAACAAAGAATCACATCAGCACCATCCACATTTAGCCAAAGGATTCAAAGAAAGAAACACTGATGTGGTTTGATAGGATTAGCTGACCTCATGCTCAATTGTGTCACTGACTTGGCTTTCATCTTCCACCATGCCAGACTCATTCACAGACTTCAGAACGATCTTTTTAAGCTTCTTCAACTTCAGAACTCCATCAGAATTCTGTCCCAAATGCAACAAGAGAGTAAGGGAGATACCAGACAATACATATGATCATAAAATAGTCTCTAAGACGTGATACATAAAGACTTGAATCAGAGAGGAAGAAATGCTCATGAAGATGTATATGCAAGAGAAGTTGCAAATTAGTGATGAAATGGGGAGAACACATACAGATTTCAAAGCTGATGTGATCAGTTTCTTCCACTTTATCTTCTTCTTGCTGTCGTTTCCGTTAGACCCGTCCACGACAGCTTTATCTTGCTTCACTGTTTCATTTTTGACTTTCTTCTTGTGTTTTGTTTCCTGTTCTTTATCGACCTGGATTACTTCACCATTATCTAATTCAGCAGACAGTTTGGCGCCACCATTTTTAGATTCCCTGTCTTTCCTTTTCTTATTTGAGTGAGAATTATCATTTTCTGCTTCTTTTGAGTTTTGCTCCTTCAATTCCTCACCTGCTTTGTTCTCAGGAATCTTGCTCTTTTGATTGTTATCATTTGAGACCTCCACACCACCGTCAGCTGGTTCAGTCTGCTTAGGCTGCTTAGCAGCATGGAAAGCTCGTGCCTTTGCTCTATGTTTCTTACCTTCAGCATGGAGAAGTAGAGTCTGCTTGCTAGTTGCATTGGTATTACACAAACTGCAGATACAACATTTGAGGTCAAATAAGGATGAATTATAAATTTCAGATAAAGGGGAAGGAAGAAAAACATTAGAAAAGAAAATTAACAAATGAAGCATCAGAAACAAGTCTCGCAACCCACTAATACAACTATACAAGCCAGTAAGAAAAAAGGAGGGAAAAAAGGAAGAGAGTAATTAGATAGGAAAGAGAAACACTTATTTAAGCAGTTACAAAGTTCCAGATAGATGAGGGGAGAAGAGGCAAAAGACCATTCTAACTTGGAGGCGGTGATTATAAACCAAGATTGGTGGAAGACAACCTATTGAGCTACAAATACTATTCCCATTGCAGCAACAGTGCAATAAAAACATTTAATTGGACAAGGATGATGATTTGTTTCAACAAAAGTGTCATTTCATGTCAAGCAATATCCATAACCTTCTTCAATTCTTATAAAAGCTTAATCAAAAAGAGAGAGATAAAAAGCTTCACCAGACCTACAAAACCAAGGTGGACGGTCTGACAATCCAACATTGATGTCTACATCAGGCTTTTGCTTTGCATCACTGCTGGGCTTGACAGGAGCTCCATTTGAAGCTTTTCCTTGACCCTTTGGACCATATTTCTCCTGAAGAAAATACAGAAAATACAAATCTGTACATATCAAAACACCACTCGAACAGACACCACACTTTTGTTTCTCTCTCACTCAAACTCACGCACTGTTTTCTTTTTTTTCCTCTATCAAAGCAACTCCGTCTTCCTCATCTCTTTCAACTTCAATCAATCAATCTAATAATTTTCTCTTGAACTAGTAAATTATCAAATCACATTTGGCTATTATCGAATCTAATTCTCCATCTTTATTTTATGTATTTAATGATAGTTTTCAGTTATGAAATTGGAGTTTAAAAAGACCAACAAGATGTCCACAACTTAAGCCAAACAAATATAAACAAACAGGAAGTAAAGCACACAGATTTCTATGAGAAAATAGAGAGAAAGGAGAGAGTTGAGAGTAGATATTCTACCATCAGCAAGTACGTTTCATTTTGGATCTTGTAGTTACAAAATCCAACAGCCTCTTTTTTTAAATATGCTTTGATAAAAGATCAATGGTTAAAATAGGAGACATCCACATAAATGGTGGGTTTGAATTGTGTGACAAGTTTTTTTGCTTTGAGTTTTCCTAGATATATCTTTTCAGCAGCGACAGCAACGAAGCATTTCTTCAATCTACTGATGTATAATTATTTAATGTTTATTTCATCCTCTTGTATCTTCCAAGTTTCCATTGTAATTGGTTTACTTTTGTTGATTGATCATTTCACTAAGAGAGTAACTTTTGTTGCCTAAATTTTATGGGTTCTTGATTTTCTCATAGCAGTCACTACAATACCGATCATCATCACCACTATCACCACCACAAACCATCCCACTATTATTAGAGAACATAAATGTTTATTTTTTTTATTCAAATAATGATTTTATTTTATTAAATTTATATATTTTTAATATTTAAACTTTTTTATTTTTATTATATATTTATGTTTAAAAATAAATAAATTATGCACATTCAGATGTTGAAAAACAAACCGTCTAAATCATTCAAAGTTCAGATCTAAAGACAACATTTTAATCATTCAGATGAATACATTCATAGTCTTAATCTTAATGAAACAAATGAGACCTGAAGGTGTGTTTGGTATGGATGAAAATATTTTTCATTTTTCCTATGTTTGGTGGGTCAAAATGTTTGGAAAACATTTTCTCTAGAAAAATAAGTTCCTTATAAATAAGGAAATGATTTCCTTAATGGAAGTAAAGAAAACATCAAAACAAGTTGCATAAGTGTCATTCCAAGTTTATTGCCTCCTCTCCACTCACCCAATCCCCCCAACCCCGACTTCCTTGACCATCCACCTCTGAATCCCCACTCCCCATCCTATCTCATTCCTGCCTCTATAGTGTTTTGCTAGATAACATATAAATGCTCTTAGGATAGTATTTTCTTGTTTACTTACCTAACACTAGAAATAAGTCAGAAATCAACTTGTTTTCAAAGAAAACATTTTCTAGGAAATTATTCTCCGTAGAAAACTTTTTGCATCATACCAAACACAAGAGTTGTGATATTTGGAACAGAAAATGATTTGCAGGCATGTCATCTTTCCCCTTTCAATGGAACTTATTTTCCCTTAACCAAACACTGGAAAATGATTTCATTATTGAGAAAGAGAATATTTTTTCGGTAACCAAACACTGGAAAATGATTTCATCAATGGAAATAGGAAAGTATTTTCTGCCATATTTCAAACACATGTAGATGAAATTATACATGAAACATTTAGTAACCAACTCTACAAAAATTTGCAACTAGAGCGAGAATGATGGCCATCATTTTGTTGATTAAGCACTCAGCTACTAATTTAGAAAGATAGGTATGGCTTATGGAACACGACACCAGTGATATTTGATGACACTGGACATAGAACTTACTGCTAAGTAATATTCTACAAGCTAGTTAAGAGAAGAGTAACTGTTTGGTCCAAAAGGGCGAGTCACAGATGGATTTCTCGGTTATAAAAAAAAAAGAGTAACGGTCGAAAGGAAATGTATATTTGCAAATATTCCAGATACAAAAATTAGCACTCAGCTCAGCTCAGACATAGAAGCTGAAGCATCAGAATTTGGGTAGGACAAGTTATGGCACAATTAAATTTGGAACATAAAAGAGGCAAAGAATATTACCGCTTCAGAGATGCATTGGGTGTGAGTTTCCACAGTTTGACGACTAAAAATCTCTCCACAATCAATGCAAGATAGCTTAAGAAAACACCAAAAAATAGACAATAAGTTAACTTGAATTCGTAATTGCATTCAGAATCAATCTGAGTATGGAAAAAAAGACACCTTAAAAGCAGAACACATTCGAAAGTGGTTTGCCAATTTGGGTTTCTTCAGATTGTCTCCACAATCTTCACACTGAAACCAAACCATTCTGAACTATTTCAACCGGAAAACAAAAAATGGTGGGTGGTTAGGGTTTTAGGGATTGAGGAAAACACAAAGGCTATGGTGTTCCAGTGTTAAATCCAAAAGAAAGAGAAAACAGCGAACGAGGTGAGTTGAGTTAGTAGCATGGGCCATTGTTTCCTCAGGGCCCAAATGTTACTCGGAGAAGTTCGGCCCGTGGTCTTCATCATACATATATTTAAGGAAACTTGATTATACCTAATTTCCTATTTCACGCATAATTAGAAATTATATCTGATTAATTTATTTCCTCTCATCTATACTATTCGTATTTCGCTCCCACGCAAAGACTCCACCAATTTAGCATGATTTACTTTTAATTTTTTCAATTTCAAATCAAAGATTTTCCTAAATTTACGTTTTTATGATTATTCATATTAGGTAAATGTTTTAATTAATGGTAGTATGTTTATGTATGTCTTCCTCCAATGTCAAGCCTGTTGTTGAAGGGAAGTCATCTGAACATAAAACATCAAAAAGTATGTGATTTATTTAATGTACCCATTGTATCATGATGTATCATGATACATCATGTATCATTAAGAATATCTTGATACATCGTGTATCGAAATTGTATCATTATGTAATGTAAAAGTATTATGTATCAAAGATGCATCATTGTGTAATATTTCGAAAAGGTTCATAATACATTATCTATCATAAATGTATCACAATACATCATGTATATGAAACATATCATTATGTAATGTATCAAAAAGGTATCATGATACCATCAATTACATAATTTATATAATTGTTCGTTGCGTTTCAGATCTCGAAATGTCGTATCAGAATTTGAATGATTGACATAGTTGATACACCTCAATAATAAACTAACTTTGATACTTCAATCCACAAACCCAATAAATATAAAGAAAATGAAGCCAATTAGGGTAAATAGAAGTTATTAGATTTTATTTTTAATTTATTTTGTGGGATAGATTGTTACTAGTATCTCGTTTAAGGAAAATCTCTTATTTGAAATTAAAGAAATTAAAAGTAAATCGTGTTAAATTGGTGGAGTTACTGTGTGGGAGAGAATATGGATGGTATAAGTGAGAGAGGAAAAAAATTAATCGAATACAATGTCTAAATATGCGTGAAATACGGGATTGAGTATAACTGTGTAGAGAATTATTTTAAAGTAGGGTTTCAAGGAATAATATATGACTTATATTTGCCTAGTTGTGCAGGTTTTCCCTTTTCAGAGTTCTATCACTTTCACAAATATATATATTCAAATGTAGAGAATTTTAAATTATGATGTATTCAAAATACGTAAGGTCTACATTCTTCACAATTAACAATTTTGATTTTATTGTTTGACTAATTATTATTGTTATTATTATTATTAATAATCAAAATGGCTAGTGGTCATATTTTATTAAAATCAAAATCAACCTCCAAAAAAATAAGACCAACAGTAAAAGCAAATAAAAAAGGAAAAATAAGCAAATGAAATAAATCTAATTTCCCCCAAACTTAAGCCTAAAGATGACACAACATAGTCTAAAAATCGGACAAAACTAAGCAAATGAAATGAACCAATTTGGAAACTCTAAGAAACCTCTCTGCCCCTTTGTCTGCTTCGCTCATCTACCCCTTTTTAGAGATGTCTCACTCAAGAGCTTCTTGTGTTATTTGTTGAAGATTCATTTGATGTTAAGCCAATTTGAAGTTCCACCTTCTCAGTGAATAGAGGCAATAAAATTGGCTAGGAGAAGGTTGTGGCCAACAAAAAATAGAGTTAAGGGGCCTAGGTTCACCTTCTGATCGATTGAGTTTCAGCGACACCTTTAGTGAAGCTAATATTTTAGATTTGTACTCCCTTAATGACACATTGAAAATAACTATTGTAGTGTCATTCTTCCAAGTGAATGAGCTTTCATAGAGGCTAATTACCACAGTCTAAAAGGAAACAATTAGACGAGATGTTTAGTGAGACTATTACATAACAATAATATGAAAAATTTCTGTCGAAATACATTTCGCCACTCATAGACAGAAGAAAAAGCTAATTAGAAAATGTTAATACTGCAAAGCATGTCCATTTGTCTTGGTGTGGAACCACCACGAACACCTCAAGCTCTCACCAGGTGCGATGATCCCAATCAACCAAACATGAAATAACTTTAGGTAATAGACATTAGACTTTATAGTATCTTATCTTCTTATGAATGTGTAGAATTCTTACTGTCTATGCTTTGACTTTTGTATTCTCTATGGACTGTTTGCTCTGTTTATGCGTGTATATGATTAGCTTATTCCTCTTGATCACCTGTTAACTTGCCTGACTCTTGAATTTGGTGTGTGCTTCTTATCTAAATTAATAATCTTTTTTCTCATTAGATAGGATTTCTTAAAAGTTGTTCAGCTGAAAGTTACTTGCAAATAAAAAACTAGGTTATCAAAAAAAATTGTCACGATATTTCCCTTTCTCATGCCATGTTGAACCATTACAACCATTCTTTTCCTTAGTCTATTTATGAATTTGACCTCCAATCCAAATATCATTTAGAATATTCATCATAGTTAGAGAATCTGTCTCTATTATGTAAGGTGTGAATTGTCTGTCAATATAAAGTTTCAACCCCTCTCTGATGGCAATAGCTTCTGCAACTATGTTAGAATACTCAGGCAATTTGATGCCTTTATCTCCAACCACATCCCCATTTTCATTGCTAACAACAAAAAAACGTCGAACTAGGGCCATGATTCTCTCTTTAAGAACCATCTATGCTAATATTTGAACCATCTAGATGGTGGACTGAACCATCTAACCATTTTATAGTATGTACGTGACTTGTATTTCTCCAATGAAAATACAAGATGAGGCCAGGGCTTAGGCAAATTCTGAGTCCATGGGTATCTCACTCTAGTAAGTTTATAAATAGTATCATTGATGTCAAAAATCACATTTTCAAAAGAGCATGTCCCTCTATGTAATAATGCATTTCCTCTTTTCCAAATAAACCACAAAATTGTGATGGATGTAAAATGAAAAGTAGTTTTGATTTTAGCCTTTCCTGATCCATCTCACCATTTAGAGACTATTTTCTTTACCCGAATTCATGGACCTTGTAGTTTTGCTGCCTTATAATACTGACATACTTTAGTAGCAAACTCTCATATCAAGAAAAATGTGTTCTATTGTATTTAGTTGAGGATTAGAACAACATGTACATCTTGATACAACTGATATGCCACATCTAGCCAAAACGTCATCCACACGCAGTTTTGCTTTTCATAACCTCCAAATAAAAAAAGGAAATCTTGAAAGGGAGACCCTTTCTCCCAATCTGGCTATATTGATAAGAAATTGTACTTATGTTCCTCAGCAGCTTCCATGCACCACCTATTGTAAAATTTCCTGTGCTATTTGAAATTCAACATGGTTTATCACTTTTTTAAGAGAAGCAAATATAGCTCTTATTCTTCCTAACATGTTCCACAATAGAACTAGGAAGAACATGCTGGATTTTCTCATAATTCCAACCCTCATCTCCTATAAATTTCTCAATATCAGATATTGAGGAATTAATCTGAATATCTTCATGAGGTATTTGATGTAGTGGGCCTAGCTTAGTCCAGTTGGCATGACAAATATTTGATGAAACACCTTTAGTTTCCCACCATAATTTTTTTTAAAGAATATCCTTATTTTCTAACATCATTTTCCACACTAGAGATCCACCTTTCCACTGCACTAGAATAGGTATTTGTTTCTTACCATACTTGTTCAACATATTTGTCCACAATGAGCTTATTATTCGAAGACTCCACCAAAATTTGGCATACATAGCTTGGTATACATAAAGTATTGATATGAAACCAAGTCCTCCTTCCTCTTTGGGAAATACATGTTAGCCTAGAAAACCCAATGCTTACTCCTTCTTTCTTCTTTATTTCTCCAGAAGAACTTTGCAAAACATTTATGTAGCTCATTGATAAAAAAAATTGGGGGATGAGGTGTTCTTGAATCACCCTAATCTCCAGCATATATTCAATTAGAGGTGTCTGAATTTAAGGTAGCGGAGATGGTTGGAGTTGCTCAAGGACAATAACATGACTATCATTTATCTGCTAAAAGAAAATATGGTAGCAGATGGCTTGAGTCAAAAGGCGGTAAGAATAGGTAGTCCATCTTCGTTACAAATGAGAGAGCGTCATTTGGATCAGGATGTCCAATCTTTAAACAGTAGCTCTATGAGAGTTAATATTTGAAATATGGTAGGGTTATGGCTTATATGGAGGCGAGATCGTCCTATTTGGAGAAAGTTTTGTCTCAACAGTTTGATGATTGTGATTTGCATGTGATTCGAGACAATTTTTTTTAAGGAGAATTCAAGGAGGCATAGTTGATAGTAAGGGAGTTTTTAGGATAAAGGATCGTATTTGTGTTCCTAGGACATGTGATTTGACTAAGCTGGTCATGAAAGAAGGCCATAGTTTGAGGTATTCTATTCATCCAGGGGCTACTGAGATATATCAAACTTAAAGCAACATTATAGATGGTGTAGTATGAACATGGATAGTAGATTTTATACTCGATATTTGAATTATCAGCAAGTGAAGTATGAGCACCTAAATCCTAGAGGAGTGACTTAAAGAATGTCCATACCTGAGTGAAAGTGGGAGCATGTTGCTATGGACTTTGTGGTAGAGTTGTCACGTACTTTAGATAAGTTTGATGTTATATGGGTCATCGTGGATCAATCGACCAAATATACACTGCGTACCAGTTCAAACTACTTATAATTAAAAGTTCGAAGCTAGCCAAGATCTACATCCAAGAGATAGTTTGCTTGCATGTATGCTTATTTCTATTATTTCCGATCGAAGCACACAATTTACATCTCATTTATAACGGTTTATGTAGAAGGAGTTGGGTACTCTGATAGATCTTAGCATATCCTTCCACCCTTAGATTGCCAGTTCTTAACAAATTATTTAGGTTTTTTAGGGCATGTTGTGGACATGTGTGATCAACTTTAGTGATTTTTGAGATTAATTTTTGCCTTGAGTGGAGTTTGCATACAACAATAATTATCATTCGAGCATTTGGATGGCACCATTCAAGGCGTTGTAAGGTAGGAGATGTTGATTTCTAGTTTGTTGGTTTGATGCATTTGAGGTTAGGCCATGGGGCACAAGTTTGTTTAGGGAGATCTTGGATAATGTTAAGTTGATTGAGGATAGGCTTCTAATGGCTCAGAGTAGGCAAAAGAGTTATGAAGATCAAAAGATTAGTGATTTGGAGTTCATGGTTGGAAAGAAAGTTCTATAAAATGGTTTTACCCATGAAGGGTGTGATGATATTTTGGAAAAAGGGAAAGTTGATCCCAAGATATATTGGTCCCTTCGAGAGTGATCAACATATAGGTGAGGTGACTTAAAAGTTGGATTTGCCAGCTGACTTATTAGGTGTTCACCCTGTTTTTCATATTTTAATACTGGAGAAGTATCATTAGGATGGTGCTCATATGATCCAATGAGATTTAGTGTTAATTGATAAGAATTTGACTTTTAAAAAGGATCCAGTAACCATATTGGATAGGCAAATTTGAAGTCGAAATAATATTATTTATGTAAAGGTTTAATAGAGGCATCATCATGTTGAGGAGGCTACTGAGGAATATAAGTCAGACATTTGGACTAGATATCACCAACTTTTTGAGTGTTCAGGTACTTCCTATTCTCTTACCATTAGAGGACGAACATTTATTTTAGTGATAGATGATGTAACGATCCGTTAGATTGTTTTGAGCACTAGAATTCTTTCTTTTATATAATATGTACTTTCTCATATTTTTCTTTTTGGTCACACTTCCCCAAAATCAATTACTCATACTAATTTAGTCCCCATTCCCAAAAAGAATGATGTTACATTTTCTGATATGAGGCCTATTAATTTGAGTAATTTTATTAACAAGGTTATGTCTAGGGTGGTTCATGATAGATTGGAAGCAGCCTTTCCTAAGCTAATTTCTACAAATCAGTTAGGGTTTGTGAAAAGTAGAAACATTATTGAGAATATTTTGTTAACACAAGTTGTGATAGATATTAAATTGAGGGGCAAGTCAGCTAATGTCATTATAAAGCTTGACATGACCAAGGCTTATGACAGAGTCTCGTGGTTCTTTTTAACTAAAGTATTGAGGAAGATGGGATTTTCTAATATTTTTGTGGATATGATATGGAGACTCATTGCTAACAATTAGTACGCAGTCTTATTGAATGGACAGACACATGATTTTTTTCACTCAACCAAGGATTTAAACAAGGAGACCCTCTAATTCTAGTATTATTTATTTTGGGAGCAAAGGCACAATCTAGATCTCTACATGATTTATTTGAAGATGATTTGTATGTTGGCTAAGGTATGCCTCAATGGAGTGCAAATTTAAATCATGTAGCGTATGTTGATGATACAATAATTTTTGCATCTGCTCATAGGGACTCTTTGAATATGATCATGAAAATTTTGCAGGACTATGAGACTCAATAAGGAAAAAAAGAATAATAAAGCTAAAAGTGCATTCTATATATACCGGAATATGTCCAATGATTTAAAGTTGATGATGGAGTAGCATATAAGTATACTAAGATTTTTTGCACTTCATATGTTGACAAGTCCGAAGTATCATTATGAGCAGCTTAAGGTTTATTCTAGGTTTCTACTATTATGCATTGTCCACCTTGCATTGCATCTTCCTGTTTTGATTGGTATGGTTGTGATTGTCTTGTATTTGGGTGCTTTCTACTTGTTAATTGTATATTATCTTTCTTACTGTTCTCGGTGGTTGGTTATTACCCATAAATATCCTTAAATTGTAATGTTAGTACTATCGTGCTTCTTATTTATATAAATGATTTTTCTGAGCTCTGTCAGTCTATGATGTTGTTACGACCCAGACCACCGTGAGTGGCACCCACACTAACCCTCTGATGGGAGAACCAATTACTAACTCAACCCGTACTATACAAGCAGCTAAAAAGCAAGATGAGTGTTTAACTAACAACATATTAATTCCCCTTAAAATAAAATCTATGTTCATTAAAACAACTGTACAGAAACATTTCCTTAAAAACTGAAAGTCGTAGTCCCAAAATTCTAATAAATTAAAAGTATGGGGATGCAAACCCAAAAATAAATAACTAAAAAGAGTCTATGTATGAAATATGGACTAGAAAAGACAAATGAATCCATGGTAGGAAAAAAAATGTGCACCCTTGGATTCAAATAATGCTAGGATCATAATTGATGTCTCCTATCAACTGCGTGAATAAACTTTGTACTCAATAAAGAAAGAGAGTGCAATATCAGTACAAAAACCACGAGGATCCTACATCCGAACCCAAGACATGAATGTAAACAAGTAACCATAATACAATAACATAGGTTGACAGATATATCAACAAATATAGACTCACAGTCACAAATCTTGACTTAACCAATGCATGAAACATGTTGCATATGATGACAACAACACATACCCGATCCTCACTTGGAAGCCACACACAAACTGTTAGTATACTGATGTAGTATGAGCCAAACAGTTGTATTTCATACTAGAAGTGGTATCCGAGCCAACTGTTAGTACCTTGTACTAGTGTGGTACCCAATCCAACCATCTATCACAAACAACATGCACAATCAACATAACAATAAATAACCACACTTGAAAACACAAGTAAATAAACAAGTTCATTGTATGAGATTATCAACATGATGACATTTCACATTAACCTTTTACTTCTCTCCACTTGCATTGCACAAGTAGTACTATAAAGCAATTAACGTGCATACATTGCATAACTTGAAAAAAAACAACCATCACCTACCTCGAATCAATCCTTGGTAACTCTAAAGGACCTGAGCTTTCCCCTTTGGTAATGCCTTGACTTGTTCTTGGTCTAAAACAATAATAAAATACAACAATCAACAAACAATGGCCTAATTAAGCCCGAGTTATTATTTAATCCTAGCACTAGGTGAATTTCATGATCATTCTACCCATTAAGGGATTTTCCCACCATTAATTCAAGTCAAAACCCTCCTCCAAGAGTATTCTATGGCTTAATAATCAAAATACAAGTTTTGAGATTTTTCTTACACAATAACCCAACTAATCCGCTATAGCAGCCCGACCCGCTATAGCAACATTTCCATACCAGCCCACCCACTATAGTGGGAATTAATTTATCCTGGTATATATAGTAGCATGATACCGCTATGACAAATTGCATGAAGGATGATACATAGAATCCTCCCCAAATCCTCAATTTCCCAACACACCTTCGAATAATGACGTTCTATATTAACCCCTTCACTCCATGTTCGATACGAGAGTTCTACATACTCAAATTCACTTCCAAAATGCCTTATGAATTTCTTAACGTCTTAGATACTATAAAACATGATACGAGCTTAGACATACTACTTAATTTATTTTTGGGTCGTCCTAGACCACACCTCACTCAGATTTCACCTAAGAATGGCCTAGCCTAAGATTTTCAAGTCACTACCCAAAAAGTTTTCTGATCCAAATCTTTCACCATTATTCTACCTGTAATGATTGAAAATGATTGTTACATATACATACTAAGTACCCGGTATTTTGGTATTTATACTACACTTCTGCACATTTTCCTAATGCAGCTCGTAATATGAGCCACCCATACTGAGCGTTGAATCTCATGTGGCCATCACAGACTTGGATTGTGGTGAGCTCTTGGCGTTTTAGGACTTGTTGCTTTTCTTTCTTTCGTATCTTTCTATGTATTCTGTAAATTTATTAGAAAAAACTTGATTCATATAATCCATTCTATACTTAGATACTTCTATACCAGTGACACTATCACGACCTAGACCGTCGTGATTGGCATCCATACTAACCCTCCGGTGGGAGAACCACTACTACAACCCATGCTAAGCAACTTAACCAAAAACTAAGGCATTTAAAGATACGAAAACAGATTTAAATGCTAAGGAAAAGAAATAGGGAGTTCCCATAAATTCCAAACAAAATTCTAATCAGAAAACGTACGGAATATTACCTAGAACCTGAAATTCAATGTACTAAAACATCTAAAGTTCAACAAGTCTAAGAAAATGGGTACAACCCAATTAAACATAAGAAAATCCTAAGTACTAGTCTAAGTTCGAAAATGTAAACCTAAACAGAAAGAGAACTAATGGCAACTCGGAAGAACTGGCTCACCCTTGAGTTTGATGACGATCACTGATCTTCTAAACGAGGTCTGTCAGTAACCACTTGAAGATGTCTTGTACTCAACAAGGAAAAAGCAAGTGCAGTATCAGTACACAACCACAATGTACTGGTAGGATCACGTGACTATCCCACTAAGTGCAGCATACATAAGCCATTACAATATAATAATAACATGCATACATCGAACAACGTACAATTTCACAATTCTCAAGATATACAGTTATGTCAAGTCAATGGTCCTCTCATGGAACCCATGCCCAAACTGTTAGTGTACAAGTACGTGGTATCCGTTTCAAGTTAGCGTGTCGGATCGTGACACCCATTCCAATGTTTATGACTGTACGTGGCAACCGATCCAATTAGTGTGTCGGAACGCAACACCCGATCCATTCAACAAGCCACAATCACAATCACAAAGTACATTCTCATAATAATACAATCAAGTCATGATTCATGGCATTCAATTATCCGTCTATCCTCATTTATGATTAGTGTGATCAATAATAAAACATTCACATACATGCATGTATCATAATGAAGCAAGAACAAACATATATCACACAACATGAAATCACAACCATGACCTACCTCGAACAAAGCTTGAATCCCCTAAGAAACTTGATTCTTCCCTTTCCGGATTCTTTCCTCTTGTTCTTGGTCTACAAACCATCATAATAATGCGAGGATTGATAAACAACACCTAATTATCCAGATTATAAATAATAATATCAATCCTAGGTTAAGCCCTTGATTCCTATACCCATATTAGGGCTTTTTCCACCATAATTTCCAGATCAAAACCCTCTCCCATCGATAATTACCCACTAGTTTACATTCTACGGATCATAAAATGGATTCGGGGAGTTAAAACTTTACCTTTTGCCTTAAGAATGGTGAAAATGGTCAAGAACTCGCATGGGGTCGTCTCCCAACTCTCAAAGGTGAAAAGTGCAGAATAAAACGTTTTTGGAGTTTATTTTCAACTTATGTCACGTCTGTCCCGCCACAGCGGCCTTCACTCCGCTACAGCGGCCCCGCCCTAGCGGGAAAATCTCGCCTTAGCGGCTTGCACGGAACCAGTGAGCAAATTTAAGAATTCCAATTCCCCATTTCACAACACACCTTCATCCCTTGACACTCAGAAAATACTCGTTCACGCGACGATCAAATTTGAGAGTTCTACTCACCCGAGTTCAATTCTATAAAGTCATACGGGTTCCTTAATGTCTTAGATATCTACTCATGTGATCAGGATCATAATTAGGTCACCCAATTGTTACCAAACTTCCCTAGACTTTACTGACTCTGATTTCATCCAAATCTGAACTAGGTTAGGAAATTCCAAGTTAATACGAAAAAGTTTTCCGGCCTAAACTTTTCCCCGTTGAATTTTCTATAACGATGGGAACCGGTCATTACAATAAATACCAATTTATCCATCATTCGTCCCAGAGTGACAAACTTAGGAAAAATAGGCTAAAGAGAGAATGGAGTAGTACCTGTATCGACGAATAATTGGAGATACTTGTTTCACATGTCCTTTTTGGTTTCCCAAGTAGTTTCCTCAATTGGACGATGCTTCTATTGCACTTTCACGGACTTAATCTCCTTGGTCCTCAGCTTTATAACATTATGATCAAGAATTGCAATCGGTTCCTCCTCATATTGAAGGTCTTTGTCTAACACAACTGAGTCTCATTTTATGATGTAATCCCCGTCACCATGATATATCTTCAACATACACATGAAATAACGGATGAACTCCTGATAGGGTCAGGAGGTAAAGACAATTTATAAGCCATTGGCCCTACACATTCAAGAACCTCAAAGTGATCAATGTATCATGAACTTAGCTTGCCTTTCTTGCCACCTCTCATCACCCCCGTTTATGGGTGATACCTTAAGAAGAACATTCTCACCAGTCTGAAATGTCATGTCTCTTACCTTATGATCTGCATACTTCTTCTGTCTACTCTGGGCTACTAAAAGTTTAGCTTGAATACTCCTCACCTTATCTTGAGCATCCTTCACTAAATCAACCATTAGAGGTTTCACATCTCCAACCTCAAACCATCCTATGAGTGATCTACATCCCCTCCCATAAAATGCCTCAAACGATGCCATATCTATGTTGTAGTGATAACTACTATTATAGGAAAACTCACACAAAGGTAAGAACTTATCCCAATGCCCTCCAAAATCAGTCACACATGCCCTCAGCATGTCCTCTAACACTTGAATAGTCCTCTTTGACTGCCCGTCCGTCTGTGGATGGAAAGTTGTACTAAAAGTGAGTTGTGTGCCCAATTCATCATGTAACTTCCTCCAAAACTTGGAGGTAAACTGTGTACCACGGTCTGAAATGATAGAGAGGGGAACCCCATGCAACCTCACTATCTCTTTCACATACATCTTAGCCAATTGTTTAGCATTATACTCTATTCTTACCGGAATAAAATAGGTTGACTTAGTCAATCTGCAAACCACTACCCAAATTTCCCCAAAGTCTTAGGTAGACCAACCATGAAATCCATGGCTATCATTTCCCACTTCCATTCCAGAATTGGCATTCTCTGAAGCAAACCTGCATGCCTTTGATGTTCATACTTTACTTGTTGACAATTTTGACACTTAGTCACAAACTCCACTATGTCCTTCTTCATGCCCGACCACCAATAAATTCGTTTCAAATCTCGATACATTTTGGTCACACCCGAATGAATGGAATATCGCGAACCATGGGATTCTGTCAACAAATTCTGGATCAAATCATCAACTCGAGGAACACAAATCCTTCCTATAAAATTGAGCACACCTTTCGCATCACGAGTGGTCTCTTGTGCCTTACCAATCACACTCTTCTTCTTAAGCTCGTTCAAATTTTCATCATCAAACTGTTTGGCCTTGATCTCCTCAAAGAAAGTGGCCCTAACCTCAATGCCAGCTAACACCCCACCTTTTTTTTAGACGCACAACTGCATGAATTTAGACTCCAAGGTCTGGATTTCCTTAGCCAAAGCTCGCTTAGTTGCATTCAAGCAAGCCAAACTACCCATACTCACCGCTTTTCGACTTAGTGCATCACCACTAGATTAGCCTTACCCGGATGATATTGGATGGTTACATCATAATCCTTGAGTAACTCCATCCACCTTCGTTGTCTCAAATTCAGATCTTTTTGGGTGAAAACATGCTGCAAGCTACGATGATCAGTAAACACTTCACACTTGACACCATAGAGATCTTAAGAGCTAATGCCGCCAGATCTTATGAGCAAACACTACCGCTTCCAACTCCAAATCATGTGTTGGATAATTTGTCTCATGCACCTTCAATTGTCGCGATGCATAATCTATAACATTCTTATCCTGCATTAACACATCACCTAAACCCGAATGTGAAACATCACAATAAATAATAAAATCTTTACGTTCCACCGGTAGTGCTAGGATAAGTATTGTGGTCAAAATAGTCTTTAGTTTTTTAAAGTTCTCCTCACATTTTCCAGTCCATTCAAATGATATCTCCTTTTTTGTCAAATTAGTCAAGTGAGTGGCAATAGAAACAAAGTTCTTTACAAATCGACGATAGTAGCTAGTGAGCCCCATAAAACTCCTAACTACTGTCGCAGAGCTAGGCTGAACCCAATTCTTAACCGCCTCAATATTTTACTGATGGTAACCATACTTTAGATCAATCTTAGAGAAAATTGATGCACCTTGCAATTGATAAAAAAGATCATTTATTTGAGGCAATGGGTACTTGTTTTGAATGGTAACCCTATTCAATTGCCGGTAATCTATACACATCCTCATACTACCATCTTTTTTCTTAACAAACAAAACTGGAGCACCCCACGGGGAAGCACTAGGATGAATAAATCCTTTATCAAGAAGTTCTTGGATTTGACCCTTAAGCTCTCTTAGTTCTGCTGGAGCCATGCGATATGGAGAGATAGAAATGGGGGGGGGGGGTACCAAGTTCCAAATGAATGCAGAAATCTATATATCTATCCGTACGCATACCAAGCAAATCAGTAGGAAACACTTCTCTAAATTCTGACACCATAGGAATAAACTCAATAGAAAGAGACTCAACCTCAGCATCCTGAATATGAGCCAAATAAGCCAAACAACCCTGCCCTACCAGTTTCCTAGCCGGAATGGAGGATATGATCTTACCTTGATTAGGCTTGTACACCCCTTCCCACTCTAACTTTTCCCTTCCCAGAATTTCTAGAGTTACATACTTAGTATTACAATTAAACACAACATAATAGGGGGACAACCAAGTCATGCCTAAGATTATATCAAAGTCACTCATATCCAAAATCACCAAATCAACCCAAGTTTGAAAACCCATAAACAAAATATGACACGCACAATAGACATGGGTGACTATGACAAACTCTCCAACTTGGGTAGAAACATTGATGGGGGCATAAGTATATCACAAAGCATAGCAAATTCTGAGGCAGATCGCACAGACACATAAGAATAAGTAGAACCCGGATCAAATAATATATTATCCATCCGGTCACAGATAAGAATAGTACTTTTGATCATTGCGTCAGACACCTCCACCTCGGTCTTGCCCGAAAAGGCATAACATTGAGCCCTGTCATCATGATGAACAACTTCCCTGCCTGGCTGCACTGTACCTCTGCCTGCGTTACCATTTCCCCTACCTCCACGCCTTGCTAATTTCCTCCTCGCCCACCTTGTGGACGCCCTCGACCATTATTACCATTTCCCGCGGGTACCACTGCTCTAGTCTGATGCTATGCGGAATCTATCTTGCGCGGGTGAGGACAATCTCTCCTCATATGTGCAGGTTCTCCACAGTTATAGCAAGTACGATCAAAAGATTGTCTGCTGCCCGCTGAAGGTGCGGTTCCCTGGTTATCCTGAATCAAATTTTGAGGTGGAGTTTCGGAGTAATTACATGTAGAAGCAAGCATAGCGGACTGAATTGGCCGGGCTACAAGTGTTGGCCTCCCTGAACCTCGGGAGTAAGATCCCTAAAAGTTGCTTAAATTTTTGGCTTTCTTAGCCAATGCCTTAGACTGACCATCTCGCCTCACCTCCTTCACTTTCTTCACAAAATCTGTTACCTCATTGAAGCTTTTTCCTATAGAGGTCATATGAACAGACAATACTTGCAACTCAGAATTTAGTCCCATAACAAATAAGTGGATCCTCTATTCCTCAGTAGTCAGCAATTGTGTAGCATACCTCGACAAAGCATGGAACTTAGCCTCATAAGAAGCCACATACATACCACCTTGCTCCAAAGCCATGAACTCATCCTTCTTACGGTCTCTCAAAGTCCGGGGCACATACTTCTCCAAGAATAGAGCATGAAATTGGGTCCAAGTGAGTGGGGGTAAAACTGAAGATTTGTATTCCACATAAGCTCTCCACCACTTCTTAGCCTCACCTTGAAGCTGAAAGATCACAAACTCTACTCCATGCTGATGGACAATTCCCAACTTATGAAGCCTCTCATAGTAATCTAAGATGAACTCATAGGCGTCCTCACTCTCATAACCATGAAACACATGTGGTTTCAATTTCAAGAACTTAGCCATCATCTCATGCTCATTACCACTCATAAGATGACCCAACAAAGGACGGATGAAATCATCATTACATACAGTTCCACCCACCTTGGGGACAGTGATAGAAATAGGGAGATTGGCGGAAGCTTGAGTTGCTTGAACAGAGGGAAGCACTCCAAGACCAACCATTCCTTTCAAGAACGACATAATATGTTGAGCTAACACTGGGTCTAAGGGAGGAATACATATAGTCTTAACCTGCACCTCTTCCTTTTGTCCAACATTCTCCTCATTCTCAACCTCTATATTCTCCTCTACCTCTTCATGATGCGCAGGAGGAGACTTGTTTCTGGGAGGATTCTTAACTAGTGTTCCATCCCTAGTAGGCGCCATACTTCCTCGGCATCTACCCCTAGCTCTTCCTCTACGCCTGCCTTGACTGCGACCTCTTGCTGCATATTTCTTAGTTGGATCATTGACAGGAGCAACAGGCCTGACGCCGTTGAACGTAGTGTTAACCATCTGCGGATAGAAGAGTGAAGGAGATTAGATACCAATTTGAATCACCATATACCAATTGGAATCAAATTATAGCACAAAAGGAGACAAGAGAAAACAGAGAGATTTCCTATAGTCCTATTGCCTCTCGAAGAAAAGTACAAACGTCTCTGTACCGCCGCAAGACTCTACTAGACTTATTTTGGTACATCGATATCAATGAACCTACGCTCTGATACCAACTTTATCACAATCCAGACCGTCGTGATTGACACCCATACTAACCCTCCGATGGGAGAACCACTATTACAACTCAAGCTAAGCAACTTAATCAAATACTAAGGTATTTAAAGATACGGAAGCAGGTTTAAATGCTAAGGAAAATAAATAGGGAGTTCCCATTAACTCCAAACAAAAGTCTAATAAAAACAAATGCGGAATAATACCTAGAACCTGAAAGCTAATGTACCAAAACATCTAAAGTTCAACAAGTCTAAGAAAATGGGTACAACCCAATTAAACATAAAAAAAATACTAAGTACTAGTCTAAGTTTGAAAATGTGGACCTAAATAGAAAGAGAACTCATGGCAGCCCTGAAGAACTGGCTCACCCTTGAATTCGATGACGATCACTGATCTTCTAAACGAGGTCTGTCAATAGCCGCTTGAAGATGCCCTATACTCAACAAAGAAATAGCAAGTGCAGTATCAGTATACAACCACAATGTACTGGTAGGATCACGCGGCTAACCCACTTAGTGCAACATACATAAGTCATTACAACATAATAATAACATGCATACATCGAACAACGTATAATTTCACAATTCTCAAGATATACAGTTATGTCAAGTCAATGGTCCTCTCATGAAACCCACACCTAAACTGTTAGTGTACCGGTACGTAGTACCCGTTCCAAGTTAGCGTGTCAGATCGTGACACCCGTTCCAATGTTTATGCCGGTACGTGGCAATCGATCCCAGTTAGTGTGTTGGAATGCAACACTCGATCCATTCAACAAGCCACAATCACAATCACAAAGTACATTCTCATAATAATACAATCAAGTAATGATTCATGGCATTCAATTATCCGCTAACTTCATTTATGATTAGTGTGATCAATAATGCAGCATTCGCGTACATACATGTATTATAATGAAGCAAAAACAAACATATATCACACGACATGAAATCACAACCATCACCTACCTTGAACAAAGCTTGAATCCCCTAACAAACTTGATTCTTTCTGCTTGTTCTAGGTTTACAAACAATCATAATAATGCGAGGATCAATAAACAACACCTAATTACCTAGATTATAAATAATAATATCAATCCTAGGTTAAACCCTTGATCCCCATACCCAGATTAGGGATTTTCCACTATAATTTCCAGATCAAAACCCTCCCCCATTAATAATTACCTAATAGTTTACATTCTACGGATCAAAAAATGGATTCGAGGAGTTAAAACCTTACCTTTAGCCTTAAAAATGGTGAAAAATGGTCAAGAATTCACTTGGGGTCGTCTCCTAGCTCTCAAAGTTGAAAGTGCATAATAAAATATTTTTGGGATTTATTTCTGACTTGAGTCGCGTCTGTCCCGCCACAGCGTCCTCACGCCGTTATAGTGGCCCCGCCCTGGCGGGAAAATCTCGCCTTAGCAGTTTTTTCTGAGAACGAGTGAGAAAATTTAAGAATTCCAAACCCCCATTTCACAGCACACCTTCATCATTTGACACTCACAAAATACCCGTTTAGGCCAATCAGTTTCGGGAGTTGTACTTACCCGAATTCAATTCTGTAAAGTCGTACGAGTTCCTTCACGTCTTAGCTATCTACTCATGTGATCAGGATCATAATTAGATTACCCGATTGTTATCAGATTTCCCTAAACCTTACTGACTCCGATTTTGTCTAAATCTAGACTAGGTTGGGAAATTCCAAGTTACTACGAAAAAGTTTTTCGGCGAAAACTTTTCCCCCTTGGCTTTTCTATAGCGGCGGGAACCGGTCGTTACAGACACTAGGTTTGGAGATTGATTTTTATGTATAGTTTGTAGTTCTCGGTTACATTAGGCACATTTTTAATATTTTGTATTACATTTACATAAATATTCAATAGTCCCTATTATGTATGTCTATCTATTTATACTTTCCCTCATATATTTTCAATAGATTATTGTCTTCAGCTTTGAATTTAGGTTTGTCTACTTCGGATTTATAATAGGCGCCATCGTGTCACGATTTTAGTTCATGACATGGTTAGGGTGGAATGACCATGAAATTGGTTTGGGGTTTAAAATTAAGTTATGGTCTAAGAATATTTACGCCAAGTGAGGCTGATTGGGTGTTGTATTATTGTTTTAGACCAATAGCAAGTTGAAACTTCACAGAAGGGGAAGACTTGGGTTCAATAGAGTATTCAGACTTGATTCAAGGTATGTATGAATTGATTTCCAATCTACGTTATGTGTGCATAGTAACCGTATCTTTGGTATTTCTTGTACAATACGTGATTAGGGAGAAAAAATGATGAATGTAATATGATATCTTCTTGTCAATCATATGCAGTAAGCTTGTCTTAACTACTTATGGTCTTACAAGTGTAGTTGTATTCATTATGATTGTCATTTATGTGTTGTCTTTGATTTCGGTTGGCTCTGTCACGCCCCGAGCCTACACCAGACGTGTATGGCACTCGAGAATCATTGATGGTCCCAAGCGAACCCTTGGCCTGGCATACTTACTCTGTGGAAGACTTAAACACAAGAAATATTCTCAAAATGATAGCCCATAAAATGTCTTAAAGAAATATCAACCAGGCCAAAATGGAAATTCAAGTCTTAACATAAGAAATAAAAATGTAAAAACAACTAAAATACTAAATGTTTGACTGTCTATGAAGCCTCTATAACATAAAGGGATGTTGGGACAAGACCCCCAATCATCCTAACAATGAATTAATGAAAGCAAAGTAAAAGGAGTCCTCCGGAATGAAAGGAGGCTCACCAACTGACTCTAAGTGCTCGACTGGATCAACGAGGCACTGAGTGATGATCCTGGTTACCTGTGTCTGCATCATAACAAGATGCAGGCCAACTGACATCAGTACATTGAATGTACGAATATGCGAGTTGGAATGCTAAACACAAGATAGGCTTGAAAAAAATCTGAAAGAAATACTTACCTTGACTTTACTCAACTCCTAAATAACTTAACTCAATATAAAGCAATAAACATATGCAATATATAGAAAGCTTGTAAAACAGTGGAAAACAACTTAGTTCGTTAAAGAAAATGCAATAACAAACTCAATTTTACTCATATAATAAAGTAATATAGTTTTTATTAGAGATTCTCTAACCGACAACCACCACTATAAGCCTAAGTAGTGATACAACGTCTTGCCCATGCCCAGAACTGTCCTATACTTTGCCATCATATAGAACGCCTTAACTTAGTGCATCCACTAGTCTATGCTAAAAGCATCTTAAGGAGTCATCTAAAAAGTATGATCCTTTACTACCCATGATGGCTACATGGTTTATGGAGACTTGAGTTATTATGAACTCGCGTCCCCAAATCGGTGCTCAATTCTACTCCCAAAAGTATACTTAGCTCATATGTTTCTTTAAAACAAACTTTTTTCTTTGGTTTGAGATAATTACTCAAAACATAGTTTAAAAGCTCTCTTGGAATCGATGTTCCCTTTCTTGCTCAAATATGAAAATATTTTAAAACTCATTAGGAATACATAGTCCCCATGTACTTCTTTGAAGAAATTAACTTCAATCTTTACTCTTTACTCTTTACTCAACTTGAACATTAAGTCTTAAAACAAAGTTAAAATTTTTGTAAAAGACTTTTGGAAACTTTATAAACTTCTCTTAACTTGACTCTTAGCTTTACACTTGACTCTTAATTTTCCTTGAATTGAATGATGGATTCAAGGATTGTGATAGGAAAGATCTCATGATGTTTAGGAGTGTTTTTAGATAGTTAAACATGAGAAAATATCAAGAAATCACTGCCTGGAAACAAGTCCACGACGCAGAGATGCATTTAAATATTTGATCGCGAAATTTAATTTTAAGACAGAGGAGTTCGCGTCCTAACCGCGATGCGGAGCTGATTTTTGTTCACTGGTGGAGCAAGTTCGCGATGCGGACTTGCGTGCCAAAACCTGCTTGACTTAACCCTTCTTCGTTTTCCAGCCCCAATTCGCCTAAGCTCGACTATTTTTCTCAAATTCTTTTTAGATTCAGATACCCAACATATGTATCTAAGAACCTAAATCAAAACAACTCTAAAACTTGACGTAAAGATCTCAGAAACTTCTCAATTCAGCCCAATTCAAGAACAAAAATAATTTCAAGATATACATATCAAGAACATCAAACTTTCTACCTTTTTAGAATGAATTTCGTTGAACTTAACATGTTTGGCGTGTGGGTGACCGAACCCAACGTTATGAGAGTCTCACATACTTTGTAGGTTCAAATCCTTGAAGAAACCCGCAATCAATTCCTTACAAAACGATGAATCTTGCTTTTCCTCTTCTCCTTTCATTCTTTATCCAAAAACCCTAACTCTAATTTAAAAAGCGTAAACTGACCAATTTCAGTTTAGACCCTTAGATAATTACCAAAAACGAATAAATTAAGTTGGGTATAGAAAAGACCAAACTGCCCTTCCAAAATCCGTATTAGACTTTCCTTATTCGAAAAGCCCAACTTCCAATGGGCATATCTCACTCATACGAACTCAAAATTGCGCAAACTCGGTGGCGTTGGAAATATTATTCCAAGATCTTTCCTACGATATATGGAAACACACCCAACTCATCCTGATCTAGGAGTTATGGTCGTTTGAAGTTGACCAAAACTCATTCTTAACTTAACTTAAACAAATTTCCAGATTTTTATTATTTTCAAAAATCACTATTTCCAATTCTTGACTTCTTCCTAGTTATTTCAATTTGCGAGATGTTACAATATCTCCCCCTTGGGATTATTCATCCTCGAATGAGATTACTCTTACTAGGCTAAGGGTCTAACATCAACCATTAGTTCAGACACCCAACAAGCATATGCAAAAACAACATGCCAGCTTATAAACAAATACCAAGAAAAGGATTAGTACCTTAATTTGGAACTTCTCTGGATTCGAAGAGATGTAGATATCTCTTCTTCATGTCCTCCTCAGCTTTCCAAGTAGCTTCCCCAACAAATTCATTACTCCAAAGAACTTTGACTGATGCTACCTCTTTTGTTCTCAACTTGCGAATTTGGCGATCTAGAATCTAAATAGGAATCTCCTCATCAGACAAGCTATCCTTGATCCCAATATCTTCGGTTGGTATGATAAATGAAGGATCTCCGAAATACCGGATGAACCACTGCTAACCCTTGTGGTAGCTCCAACTCATAAGCTACACTACCTACCCTTTTCGATATTCTGTACGGGCCAATATACCGGAGACTAAGCTTCCCCTTCTTACCAAATCTCATAACACCTTTCATGGGTGAAACTTTCAAATACACCCAATCATCTACTTCAAACTCTAACTCCCTTCTCCTAACATTAGTGTAGGATTTCTGATGACTCTGAGCTGTTTTCAACCTCTCTTGAATAACTTTAACTTTCTCCATAGCTTGACGAACTAAGTCTGGTCCTATTAACCCAACTTCACCAACTTCAAACCATCCAATATGAAATCTGCATCTTCTCCCATAAAGATCTTCGTAAGGAGCCATCTGGATGCTAGAATGGTAACTATTGTTGTAAGCAAACTCAATGAGAGGTAGGTGATCATCCCAATTACCCTTGAAATCAATCACACAATTTACCTTGATACCTCAACACACCATATTCTCCTTGTTTAAAAGCCATTACTTTTTATTTATGAACACTTGTCTTCAACTCAAGCAAAATAAGATCTAGGTCTTGCTTCTCTTTTACTTCTGACACTAATGATGACTCTGCCCCATTCATTACCACTACTCCTCCTTCTGTGCAATCCATAATCGGACTCCTAAGCATGCAAGTGTATGCACATCTTTCGCTAACTCTCTCTTTTCTTTCTTCAGCATAGGCGGTACTACCCATAGACAACCTGCTCAAGGCATCAACAACAACATTAGCCTTGCCTGGGTGATAGAGGATACTCATATCATAATCCTTGAGTAACTCTAATGACCTTCTCTGTTTGAGATTAAGCTCTTTCAGACTAAAAACATACTGAAAACTCTTGTGATCAGTGAATACATCCACATGAACACCATAAAGATAATGGCTTCATATTTTCAAAGCAAATACTATGACAACCAATTCTAGATCATGGGTTGGGTAATTCTTCTCATGAACTTTCAACTGTCTGGAGGCATAAGCTATAACTTTGCCGTTCTGCATGAACACTCAACCCAAACCAACTCTAGACGCGTCACAATATACGACAAAACTTGAGTACATTTTGGTAAGGTCAACATTGGGGCAGTAGTCAACCTCTTCTTCAATTCCTGAAAACTTTTCTCACAAGCTTCAGACTATTGAAACTTCACTGTTTTCTGAGTTAACTTGGTCAAAGGGGATGAAATAGACGAGAGACCATCTACGAACCTTCTATAATATCCAGCAAACCCCAAGAAACTCCTAATTTCAGTTGGAGATGTGGGTCTAGGACAATTTTGTACTGCCTCTATTTTTTTAGTATCAACTCTAATTCCATCACCGAAAACTCTGCGGCCCAAGAATACCACAGACTCAAGCCAAAACTCACATTTAGAGAACTTAGAATATAACTCCATATCTTTCAAAGTTTGAAGAACTATTCTGAGATGGAGCATGATCTTCCTCATTCCTCGAATAGATTAGTATGTCATCAATGAATACGATAAAAAACATATCTAAATAAGGCTTGAATACTCTATTTATAAGGTCCATGAACTATGTAGGTGCATTAGTTAAACCGAACAACATTACCAAAAACTCATAATGACCATAACGGGTCCTGAATGTTGTCTTGGGAATATCACATTCCCTTACTTTCAACTAATGGTAGCCAGATCTGAGGTCTATCTTAGAAAAACAAGAAGTACCCTGAAGCTAATAAAAAATATCATCAATTCTCAAAAAAGGATACATGTTCTTGATGGTAACCTTGTTCAATTGGCGGTAATCTATACACATCCTAAGGGAACCATCTTTCTTCCTCATAAATAAGACCGGAGCGCCCCAAGGTGAGACACTTGGTCGAATGAAACCCTTATCTAGCAGATCTTTCAACTGTTCTTTAAGCTCTTTCAACTCTGCTGGTGCCATTCTATATGGCAGAATAGAGATAGGACGAGTATCTGGAAGAACATCTATACCGAAGTCTATCTCTCAATCAGGAGGGACTCCGGGTAGATCATCTGAAAAACTTTTGGAAACTCTTTTACTATAGATCTGACTGAATAGAAGGTATCTCAACACTAGAGTCATTAACTAAGACTAAGTGATAGACACACCCCTTGGAAACTAACTTTCCTGCCTTAAGGTATGAAATAAAATGACCCTTAGGCACTTCTGAACTACTTTTCCACTCTAAGACTGGCTCATTAGGAATTTGGAACTTGACAACTCGAATTCTACAATCAATGGAGGCATAACAGGCATGAAGCCAGTTCATACCTACAATGACATCAAAAGCTACCATGTCTAACTCAATTAAATCGGCCATGATGTCTTTGTGATTGATGGAAATGACACAATCACTATATACTCGCTCAGCTAGAATAGACTCCCCAACAGGTGTAGAAACACAAAAGGGTTCACAGAGTTTCTCAGGAATAATATCAAACTTATTTGCAACATAAGGGGTTACAAAAGATAAACTTGCTCCTGGGTCTAGCAAAGCATAAACATCAAAAGTAAAGACTTTGATCATACCAGTGACAACATCTGGAAAGTTCTCTTGCTCTTGGCGACTAGTGATTGGTTGCTCTAGGTGCAGCTCTGTCTGGTGGAGCAACTAATGAAGAGTGGGCTCTATTGCCCTGATTTCCACTAACTTGCCTATTCTTAGGGACCTCTTTCATGAAGTTACCCTCTTGTCCACACTTGAAACAACCTGACTGGCCATCACGACACTTACCTAGGTGGGTTCTACCACACCTATCATATGCAGGAGCCCAGTTACCTCTTTGTGCCACACTACCCTGATACTGCGCAGGTCTAGCTTTGAAGTTCTGTGAATTCTGACTATTATACTCACCTTTATTTCTGGGTGCAGGTGTACTAGCAGATGATGGAGCAGGTCCCTTTTGCTTTTGCTGAAAGGATGAACGGTTCACATTACTTTTCTGTTGCCGCGACTCATTCCCTGTCTTAGCCTTCTTGTTTCTAAACTCCTCCATATCCCTCAGCTTCTCTTCCTCAACTTGTTGCACATAAGTCATCAACCTTGCTATATCCATGTCCCCAATTAGCATGGCTTCTCCTCCCTCTTTGCTTGACAGGCGGGACAACCCATCAACAAAAATATTCATTATACTCCTCATATGCACAACCATCTCTGAAGCATAACGGGATAGTTGGGTGAACTTCAACCCATACTCATGAACACTTAGTGACTTTTGTTTTAGGGTAATAAATTCTCGTACCTTAGCCTCTTTCAGTTCTCGGGGGAAGAAACGCCCCAAGAAGGCCTACTCAAAACAAGCCCAACTCGCCGGTGGTGCATCCTCAACTCGGTTCTTCTTCCATTGATCAAACCAAGTCCTAGCAACATCATTCAATTGATATGTAACTAGTTCTACTCGTTCAGCATCGGCAACGTGCATAACATCAAATACCCTATTCAACTCCTCAATAAAGTTCTATGGATCCTCAGTAGTGCTCGAACCAGTAAACTTGGAGGGTTCATCCTCAAGAACTCACGAATCTTCGAAGTGTTAGACTCTTCTTGTCGAGCTCCTCTTTGTTTCCCAACCTGGTTAGTCGCAACTTGACTTAGGATCCTTATTGCTTCTCTGAACTCAGCATTAGTAACTTTCCCTTGAGGTTGCACTTCAGGTGCATTGGGTACCCCTTGCTCCTCAACATTACGCCTAGCAGGACGACCTCTGACAGCTCTTCGTGGAGGCATGATTATCTGAAAACATGCTCAAGAACGAATTAGAAGGAATTTTTTTAGAGATCAACTCTAACACACAAAATGAGTAAGAAAGAAGTGAGAATTTTTTCCTAAGTGTCGCGGCCTCCTAATTAGAGATGTGGCGCGCTTCACACCGATAATAAGGACTTTACAAACACGACTTCATAGACTCCCTAGGACTCTTGAACTCTGAGCTATGATACCAAGTTTATCACGCCCCGAGCCTACACCCCAGACGTGGCTGGCACTCGAGAACCATTATTGGTCCCAAGCGAACCCTTGGCCTGGCTTACTTACTCGGCGGAAGACTTAAACACAAGAAATAGTCTCAAAAGGATAACCCATGAAATGTCTTAAAGAAATATCAACCTGGACAAAATGGTAACTTAGGTCTTAACATAAGAAATAACAATGTAAAGACAACTAAAATACTAATTGTCTGACTGTCTATGAAGCCTCTAAAACAAAGAGGGATGTCGGGACAAGACCCACGATCATCCTAACAATGAAATACTGAGAGAAAAGTAAAATGAGTCCTCCAGAATGCAATGAAGCTCACCAACTAACTCTGAGTGCTCGACTGGATCAATGAGGCGTTGGGTGATGATCCTGGTTACTTGTGTCTACATCATAAGAAGATGCAGTCCAACTGGCATCAGTACATTGAATGTACGAGTATGTGAGTTGGAATGCTAAACATAACATAAGCTTGAAACGAATCTGAAAGAAACACTTATCTTGGCTTTACTGAACTCATGAATAACTTAACTTAATATAAAGCAATAAACATATGCAATATATAGAAAACTTGTAAAAAAGTGGAAAACAACTTAGTTCGTTAAAGAATATGCAATAACAAACTCAATTTTACTCATATAATAAAGTAATATAGTTTCTGTTGCAGATTCTCTAACCGACAACCATCACTATAAGCCTAAGTGGTGATACAACGTCTTGCCCACGCCCAGAACTGTCCTATACTTTTCCGTCATATAGAACGCCTTAACTAAGTGCATCCACTAGTCTATGCTAAAAGCATCTTAAGGAGTCATCTAAAAAGTATGATCATTTACTACCCATGATGGCTACATAGTTTATGGAGACTTGAGTTATTATGAACTCGTGTCCCCAAATCGGTGCTCAATACTACTCCCAAAAGTATACTTAGCTCATATATTTTTTTAAAACAAACTTTTTTCTTTGGTTTGAGATAATTACTCAAAACATAGTTTAAAAGCTCTCTTGGAATCGATGTTCCCTTTCTTGCTCAAATATGAAAACATTTTAAAACTCATTCAAGAATACATAGTCCCCATGTACTTCTTTGAAGAAATTAACTTCAATCTTTACTCTTTACTCTTTACTCAACTTGAACTTTAAGTCTTAAAACAAAGTTAAAATGTTTGTAAAAGACTTTTGGAAACTTTATAAACTTCTCTTAACTTGACTCTTAACTTTACTTGACTTGACTCTTAACTTTTCTTGAATTGAATTATGGATTCAAGGATTGTGATTTGTGATAGGAAAGATCTCATGATGTTTAGGAGTGTTTTTAGATAGTTAAACATAAGAAAAGATCAAGAAATCACTGTCTGGAAACAAGTCCGCGACGTGGAGATGCATTTAAATATTTGATCGCGAAATTTAATTTTGAGACAGAGGAGTCCGCGTCCCAACCGCGATGCGGAGCTGATTTTTGTTCACTGGGGGAGCAAGTCCGCGACTCGGACTTGCATGCCAAAACCTGCTTGACTTTTCCCTTCTTCATTTTCCCGCCCCAATTTGCTTAAGCTCGACTATTTTTCTCAAATTCTTTTTAGATTCAGATACCCAGCATATGTACCCAAGAACCTAACTCAAAACAACTCTAAAAATCAACGTAAAGATCTCAGAAACTTCTCAATTCAGCCCAATTCAAGAAAGTAACAATTTCAAGATATACATATCAAGAACATCAAACTTTCTACCTTTTTAGAATGAATTTCGCTGAACTAAACATGTTTGGCGCGTGGGTGAATGAATCCAACGCTATGAGAGTCTTACATACCTTGTAGGATCAAATCCTTGACGAAACCCGCAATCAATTCCTTACAAAATGATGAATCTTGTTTTTCCTCTTCACCTTTCTCTTCTCTTGCGTTCTTTCTCCAGAAACAATAACTCTAATTTAAAAGCGTAAACAAACAAATTTCAGTTTAGACCCTTAGATAATTACCAAAAATAAATTAATTAAGTTGGGTTTGGAAAAAACCAAACTGTTATTCCAAAATACGGATTGGACTTTCCTTATTCGAATAGCCCAACTTTCAATGGGCATATCTCAACCATACGAACTCAGAATTGCGCAACTCGACGGCGTTGGAAAGATTATTCCCAGATCTTTCCTACGATATCTGGAAACACACCTTTATCATCCTGAGCTAGGTGTTATGGTCGTTTGAATTTGACCAAAACTCATTCTTAACTTTACTTAAACAAATTTTCAGATATTTATTATTTTCAAAAATCACTATTTCCAATTCTTGACATCTTCCTAGTTATTTCAATTTGCGAGATGTTACAGGCTCGGGCACAACACCTAGTACAAATTATCGATTGTCTTAGGTATAATGCTTGGTCCTAGGAATTTAATGGCAGTCTTGGGTACCATGCCTGGTACAAGTGTCATTATTGTTGGGTCTTGTACCATGCCTGATATATGGTTGATTGATTTGTTGTGTGTTGGTTCCATGATTGAACCGGGCTTATTCGATTATGGTGATGATGGACATGTTTCAGATAGTGGTTAAGTCAGGTTGATGACTGAGAGTCCTATGTATGTTTACTGACATAAGTTACCTATGTATTGTCCTAGTTTACTGAGTTACAGTTGGTTGTTCATATTTTATATATCGGGAGCTATCTTATGATCCTACCCTTATACTATTATTCTCATGTACCGATACTGCACTTGTTCTTTCTTTGTTGATTACAAGACATATTCCGGTGATAGCTACACAATCTCACATGTGAATCCCATGTTCCCTGAATCCAAGGGTGAGATGTTTCTTTCAGGTTGTTATGGATATACTCTCTTTCTAGTTCACCGTTTGAACTTAGACTACTTTTATTTTGGGGTTGCATCCCTGTAATCTAGACTATGTAGATGTTCTGGTAACACGACTTTCAGATTCTAGGGAAAATATTTCCGCAAACATTTTTTGATAATGAATTTTAGTTAAGAAACTTTATTTAATTGATGAAAATGTTATATAGATATTTAATTGTTTCTGGGTTGGCTTGAGTAATTGGTTCTCCCACTGGGGTTTAGTTTAGGTGTCTTTCATGATGGTTTAGGTTGTCAAATGTACCATAACATAAAATCATAAGTTTTTTATTTTTCAGAAATAGTATTTTTCTAATTTTCCTCCATGATTAGAAAAATATAAAAATAAGACTAACAAATTAAAATGGAGGGAGTAAGGGTTAAGAAGAATTCAATATACTCTTTCAAAATGCGATTATATATTTGTATACAAAATATTTAAAGTAAAATAAATTAAAAATATGTATGTGTGTGTGAAATTTAATACAATGGAATTCTAGATATGCCCCTAATCAATGAAATTTGCCATACCTAAATATAAACTTTTTTATTAAACCCCAGTCAATATCATTTATTATACCTAATTAATACAATTAGTTATTCGGTAATTAAAGCTTGAAAAATTAATTTACAGATAGAGTAGAATTAAGTTCTGAGCACTATAAATAAGACCTTTAGGACCCATTAATGTTTTATTCATTTTTAAGAACTTTCAAGTAATATTCTGTCAAGTCTTCACTCTTCGATTTTCTATTAATTTTTTGATTTCACAATGTAAGATCATTTCTTTCTCAATTGTTTGTATGTAATTTGGAGCATTATAATACCACTGCCAATTTTCAACACCAACTATCTTTATCACCACCCACCACCCTTATTCACTACAGATACTGCACAACTAGTGCACAACTCTTCAACAATTCATGATCGTTATCAATAACTGCCCACTATCATCATCACTAATCATTGTTACAATTTTTAATATATAATATTTATAAATTTCTTTTATATATATATATATATATATATATATATATATATATTAAGAAACAGTGATTTTTTTAGTATAGTCAGATGTAGAGAATTTTAAATTTTGATATATTCACTAGGAGAATAAACGCGAGACCTACATTCATCAAAATTAACAATTTTTTTGGCTAATTATTTAGGTCTCAAAGCAATGCTAATGCAAAAAGTCATCAAACCTTTAAAACTATGTTGCAGGAAGCTATGTCGAGCAGGTATTACTTATTTACTTTTTTGTGTAAAAAAGTTTGTTTAGATTTCCCCAAAAACAATTTGTTTACATGTTCAAATATTTATTTAATTGAAATGCCTCTTGTAGAAAATTATTTTTTTAATACATAAATATTTTAAATATTTAGAGATACTATACATTATTTTCTTATAAATGGGAATATCATACATATCATTGTCAACATGTGTGCTTTTCAGAACTAATACTGGAATTGAGGATAATTTTGTTATTTCATAGATTTTTACTTGATTTTATTAT
The DNA here is from genome assembly GCA_029582725.1 of Solanum chiquidenum. Lineage (NCBI taxonomy): Eukaryota > Viridiplantae > Streptophyta > Magnoliopsida > Solanales > Solanaceae > Solanum > Solanum chiquidenum. The sequence continues at coordinate 55,896 of JAJOOS010000440.1, forward strand.
TTATCTGTTTTAACAAATCAAGACAAGTATATTATTTTCATTTCATACTACTTTTATTATTGAATAACTATATAAAATAATAATAGTCAAACTTAAAATTTTTGAAACAAAATTCATGAAGTTAATTTAATAAAAAAAAAATCAAATAGATTTAATAATGGATTCTATTAAATATTTTTTTATAAGTGTTGTTGCATTAGACGAGACACATATAAGTATTACTTTAAAAAAAAATATTAGTTCATGCTAATTTGCGCAACTTGGAAATAAGACACTACTTCTTTTGACTATACCTCTTACGTAGTAGTTCCGACCAACAAAAGTTTGAAGCAAAACAATAAAAAAATTATCTGTTTTAAATAATTAACATAATATTATTAGGCACGTGCACAACACGTGCTATCATTTACTAGATTGCATATACATGAGAAAGTTGTGCATATACATTTTGGTAGCATCACGACCTTTTATTGTTTGTTATTATAATATATATATATATATATA
>JAJOOS010000442.1:0-64581 GCA_029582725.1 Solanum chiquidenum
GTCTTATCCCAAGCTCCATTGATCCCAAAATAGATAGACTTATTGTATATTACACGTCCATCTCAAAATGGCTAACAATATGTATAAAGTATTAGATGTTATTTTTGTTCGACTCTAGAGAAGCGTACAAAACAACCATTTTGATGTCTAAAATACTATAACAAAAACACATTTTAGCGGCAATAAATAGACAAATTAATATAAAAGGCTAAAGGTTTCACTGACATTAGTTAAGTGTCATTAGGTCTAATGTCGCTAAAGGCTTTAGGAACATTTATAAAGAGTGCTAATTGCCGCTAAAAATACATATTTAGCGACAATTGAGCTATTATCATTAATTAATTGTCGCTAAAGATCATTTTGGATACAATGAAATTAACTGAATTTTCGATTCGTACCGTATTTCACCACTTGGTTAAATTATCTCTACAAGAAATTTATGCATTTTAGAGGTGGCAAAATTTAATATGCTCAAGATATATACACCGTCAGATAATGTAACGTAGTTGTATGTAAATAGTACTATCTGATAAGGTTTGGAGTTGAATTCCAAGAGAATAACGAGAAACTAAATTTTAGTTGGTTGGCCGTGAAAATACTACCTATTTAAGTTGGATGGATTATTGGCTTGCTTATTTATTAGCTCAATTCATTTAAACCCACAAAAAATTAGGTTGATATGTAGACCAAATTGATCAATGAATTGTTTTTTTTTTTTTCAAATTTACTTTTTTTTTTAAATAAAAAAATGATATGTTATATGTAACCATAATTAAAAAAAGAAGAAGAGAGAGTTGCTTAGATGGTTAACACTGGGGATGTCAATGGGGCGGGGCAGATGCGGGGCAGGGTGGGTTTAAGGCTATGTGGGGCGGGGAGGATGTAAGGTTGTGTGGGACGGTCGGATGCGGGGCGGGTTGATTTTATGTGGGTTCAAACTAGTTTTAATTTTTTACATGTTATAAGAGTGATAAATCATTATTTACTAAGATAATTTCATTAAAGCTACTAAAATATTCTAATAAAAAATAATACAATTTCTTACATGTTTCTTAATTGACCTCTAAAAATTAAAATTTTAAGTCACTATCCTAATAAATTAATACAACTTAATGAAAAAATGATTTTATTTTTAGTATCAAACATAACTAGAAAAAGAAAATATTAAAAAAATTAGGCGGGGCGGGTTGAAAATGAAAAGAGTTGTTATGCGGGGTGGATTAAAATTTTTACAGGTTAAGCTCAACCCGCACCGCCCCATTGTCATCCCTATTTAACACCTACCTCCACCTTAAGATTGTGGGTTTGAGTTACCAAGGGAGCAAAAAAAAGTGGGAGATCCTAGGAAGGGGTAAAAAAAAAAGATTTAAAAACATAATTAAAGAAAATAGTTTTATTAGGGTACTAAAAATTATATAAAATAAATAAAGCAATTAAACCTTATTAAAAATTTGACAGGTTGAGTTATTATGACCTGTATTTTAATCCATTTCAGCCCAAGTAACTTTTCGGGTTAAGTATTTGTAGACGTTATCTCTAGTTTTCCATTTTTTTTCTAAGAAAAAGATTCTTCTCGAGTGACATTTTTTTCAAGAGACATTTATTAAATAGAGATAGTTTACTAAATTACATAATGTATTTATTGATTTCTTAATGAACGAGATTTTTGCCAAGATAACACTTATTTTGAAACGGATGGAGTAATATATTAAACTAAAACAAAATTGTAAAGTTGAGAACAATAAAGGTCGCAAAGAATTGCATGTGATATTGTGATTTTTAGTATGCCTTTAAATCTTAAATTCGATTCAAAAAAGTATTCAAGAATATATGCGTTATTAGAAGGGCAAGTAGAGCAAACAGTACAAATGATTTTTGTATAGAATTGCAAAATAATGAATCTCCAAGCGACTCTGTTTCCAATTTCTACCGACTTGTTAATTGTTATCCAATATCAAATCCTTCAAAAATACACTATTTTTAGACAATCTGACTCATATCTGGCGGCATGAGCGGATCTAGTGGCGCAAATGGTACAATTTGTATAATAGCACCTATCATAGTGAGATAGTTTTCTCGAAATTTTCAACTGTATAAGTAGAAAGACATAATCCAAAAGCTAGCTATTAAGGTGGGAGAGCCAAAGTTATATAAGCCCCACATCAGCTTGCCATTAAGGACTCTGTAGATCGCGAGAATGCATGTTCTGATGCTTGCACGGCCTAATCGATCTGCTTCGAACAATCTAATAAAGTAAGTTTCATAGAAGGGAGGTTGTGGGATCCCAACTCTGATGAAAGGAAGCTTGAGCATGAAAAGACAAGTCAGGTTTAACCACATATACATGTGTGGTATGCGGCCCCAAGCAAACGTAGACTCCCATGGTTTTCCCGGAAAAGAGGCGAGTATCCCTCTCTTTCTATTAGCTCCTGTAGGCCGTAGCTATGGAAATTTTGGATAATCTATGTATATTGAAAGTCTTATCCTCTATCTTTTATTCTGCAAACTTTGTGGTTGTTTGAACCCTCTATTGTTATCTCATACCTTGCAGTAGGATCATAACAATATCCTTTGCATTTGCAAGTAATACATTACAATGTGGAATTTTATTGCTTTTTCATGATAAACTGGTAATACAAATCAAACACTTAAGCAGTTTACTTAGAATTATAATTATTTGAGATCTGTAAAAGAAGGGCAAATCTGAAACATTTCTTAGTTCGGTGGAGCTTCGAGACGAATATAGTCATACATAATCCCCTGGAAAGGACTTTGATATCTTGGTTGGCCTAAGTAAATGGTGTTGTCCCCTTGCACTAGAAGATTTCCCTGTATGTCTATATTGTACAGCCAATATAATCCATGAATTCCATGTCTAGCAATTGAGTTGTCTCTTCCAAACAATCCGGTTGTAAATAGAGGCCGGTTTGTGCTCGGATTATTCACCCGAACCTGCAAGTACAAGAATATAGTAAGGAACTTTCTGGCTTGAACTCTGATACTTCATTATTTCAATCTATGTGTTGTACTTTCATGTCTAGTTTGTTGCAAAACGAATGTCACTTTCTATATTTAGTAACTCTTTCACTCCAACATTCCATATGACATGTTGAAGAGCACAAAATTCAAATATATTTTGGTACGTTACACAGATTTACTTTAAGATCACAATAGTCAAAAGTCTTCCTTAATTACTTTTGTTAAACTTTGTGCCTAGTCAAACTATACATAAAATGGAACGGAGGGAGTAATTGAGTACAAATTATGCAATTTCACTTAGTCAAAAGTTAGTTATTTGCCAATAGTGATTTTTATACACCAATCAAAGACTGTTTCTGGTTGTAGAAGTGCAACTCTGATCAAATTTGAGTAAAATATTGAAACCAAATGTGTACCTGCACTTCAGCTAAAGTTGCAGAAGCAATTGCAATGCGCAATTTATATGTTCCTCCTTGATTGACTGAATCAAGTTTAAATCTGATTTGCCATGTCGTTCCTTGATACTTGCCGTCCTCTTTTCTCCTACACATAAGATGGTTTCTGCTTAGTTCTGCTTCCCAATTTATATGATCACACTCTTGTGAAACATTGTAATTTGATTGTGAAGTACTAAAAGATACGGATAAATGTTGGTAAAGAAACGAGGAATTTAACATAATATTTCAGTTTTCAACTCATCAGATTGCTGATTGTAGATTACCTTGGAACTTGAGCAAAAAACCAGTCCTTTCTATAGTCACTTTTTCCAATTACATACACAAGGTCATCCGTTGGATATAACTCGGAGTATCTATCCCACAATCCATATTGCCTAAACCTGCTTAAAGACAATAATGAAGATGTTATTCTCAATGCCACATGACATTTTTGGATAGATGTGTTGACATTTGAGAAAAAGAACGGAATTGTATTAACTACGTGGAGTTAATTTATCATTCCGTATTCTACTCTAGAGGAAACAAATAGTAAGGCCAATACATAAAGGTAAGTTAATAACCTGTCAGGATGATTGACAAAAACCCTGTTGATAAATTTCGGGTTGGGTTCAGGAACAAAATATTCTGCAGCAGTACGATCAGGAATGCCTATTTCCCATAATGTAGGGCCATCTCTTGGAGGCTGATATACGATTTCTTGCACATTAATTTTACCACCTGTTTGCATGTTCACGCGATCCATGAGATTCAGGGTTTTTGTTTGAAGAATAGGAGTGGAACTGAATAATAAACGTGGAGTCAAGACCTGAAGTTATGGAAATGGGATTCCCATATACATAGTCCCCAATGAATCCAGGGACCCATGCATAAAGATTGTAGTCACCGCAACGTATATTGTTTATAGAGAAGTATCCATTGTTGTCTGATTTAGCCCAAAATTGGTAGTCCTGAAACAGAAAACACTAAGACTTTTCTTTCTTTTCAAATTTTCAAGTTGTCCGGTAGAGCTATACAGGAAGTCCTCTTGCTTGTTTTGATACAAGCATTTTGTGAACATGTTTAATTTATTGATAAATAATTAGGTTAACAAAAATGACCTTGCATTCTCTTTGCCAGGAACCAGCTTCTCCTGGTCGAGCAAGCCCAACATATGCGCCATTTGCTGGTATACGACCATCACTCATGTACCTATCAAAAGTAGTTAAAATTCTTTAGAAAATCATATTAACTTTTATTTGAATACATTTTTCAAGAGGAGAAGTGTTAGTATGTCCTTACTTGTCTTGAACCAAAAGTCTACCACTAACACTGCCCCTTTGATTTGCTGATGGAAAATCTTTTGAGGCTGGAAAACTGTAAGGCCAACTTTGAACTTCATGCTGCATCTGCATCAGTATCCGATATAAGTACTTGATTCATTAATTCACAAAAGTTGGAGTAAATTTCAGAACCTTTCACTGCTATACCTGTATCTTGGCATCATCCCATAGAGCAATAGGATCTTCTCCTTTCTTAACAGAATTAACATATAAAAACACGGGGCCAAAAACTTTCTTCCAGGCTTCACCTTGTGCAAATTTTGGTATTAGATCAGCCCCAGCGTAATGAGGGCTTAGAAATGTCTGAGAATATCACAATTTTTTTTACTTTTAATGACTTAATTTATAAAACACGGAAAAGTATTGTATTGTTGTGAATTTATTCATCTTGTTGAAAATGTTCATGGTAATAGTAATGAGTTAGAAGAAAGATCTTACAGCTAGATTAGTTGGACCGACATGGGATGTAAGGCTCTGTTTGACAGGTCCACCAGATCGAAATTCATCACTCGGTGTAATTTGCCAGAATCCCACAGGTGGATCCATAGATATCCAGCCGTGGACCTTGTTGTCTTTATTATCACACGAGTACTGGTATTTATCATCGACCTGTATGCATGGGATGAGTAAACTCACTGACCATTTCGCTATAGCATTCTAATAATTCTTGAGTCCTTATGAAATGGATAAGTAGAAATATTGCTTCTTTGCACAAGTAAGCAGAAGTAATAAACTTAAGCCGAGAGCACACTTTTAGTTACTTAATTAGATCACATCTCAACGCCCCCTCCTCATCTGTAATATTGATTCTTTTTTCATGCGCCAAACATATATGTTGAAATATTTTTTGCTTTTTCTTGGGTGATGGAGAGTTTGACATAAGAATTAATGACCTCAGCATGCTCTGATACATCTAAAGCTAACGTTGTTAGAGAGAGCATACTTTTAATTGCATAATTAAATTATATCTCAATAAATGACAGAGGAAAATAAGCACCTCGCCTTTGAACTCAGGCTCGATAGGATCAACAAGTAGGACTGCTTCTGGATAAGCAAGTCGTTGTCCTCTAGGTGGTAACCTGTCATCAGGTAAAGGCATATATCTCCGCCTGTTATCTGCCATGGCCATATAATGAAACCTGATCGATCGGTGTTCAAGATTAGACAATAGAACATCCCTCTTAAATGTTGCCAATGAAGATATACATAAGAGATTCACAATGTGTCTTTGATGTCTACAAACAATTAATCACTTACATTGTATATGTATCATTTCGAAAGTATGACTATGAAAGAATATGCCATCAAGGAAACATTAGCAAACAGGTCTATAAACCTACTTTCCTTGTCCATTACCAGGGGCGGAGCTAGATGGTGGTAGGGGTTCATTTGAACCTCCCTCGCGGGAAAATCACACTGTGTTTATAAGATCAAATTATATAGATGTTAAATCTCCTTAGTGAAAATTCTGCCTCTGTTAGTCGTTATTACTACTTGATAAATACGTTGGATGAAGAGAAAGTGAGTATTTACTTGTCTTTTCTGAGCTTGAACGCAATCCTAGTCTCATCAAGGTGGAAATCAGGCCATCCCTCTAAATGTTCATAAATTGCATAAGAATAGAATCCTGAGGAACCTTTAAGCATTATAAACCTGAATATCATACTTCTGGTTAGTCATCAAGTATCATCTCAAATCCATTTACGAATCAAAAAATACAACCAGATATTTAAAGAACGAAAAGAAAACCAAGAAAACAACAACCTTTTGTCTATGTTCAGGGGAATAAGTTTGTTCTGAAGCGACACATCCCATTTCCTTGAGAAGGACAGCTCTATTTGATCCTTTGTTTTCAAAATGACCTTATAGGTTGTACATTTGAGCCTACATTATATAAGTAACACAATTTCATTGCTCAAAATACTTTTGGTTTAACAAAATAATATTTTTGTTTGACGTTCTTTGTCTATATACATATATAGCTAGGTGATACCTTTCAAATTTTGAAGTAGTTCCTGTCGAGCTCCAGACAACGTCCCAGTATCTAGAGAAAAAACATTACACATTTTCACATACACAAGGAGAAATTAGGTTATTCATTTGCATGATAAAAAGGGGAAGTTAAATATTTGGTCTCTTTTTTCTTCTTCACAAGTGTTTGCAACAAATTTTAAACATATGGAAAATAAATAAACCACACACATAAAATCTGAAGAAACATAATTTTATTCATCAAGATAGCGCAGGTACATTTTTGTTCCTCCCTTGATTCTACTCTCCTAAGATTTATTCATGATTCGAGGGCCGTTAGTGGTGTATTTCTCGAACTAGGATGATTTAGATTTGACCTCAATATGAATATTCCATCACTTTTGCGGAATATATCGAGATCTTGATCTTTAAAAATACACAAGAGTTTATGGGATATTTTGAGATGCCTTTTAAGGGAATTTTGTACCCAGGCGTGAACTAGGACTTAGGGTTGAGTAGCCTCCAAGAATCCCAATTTGAGTTGAACATAACTTGTAGAGTCTCAACTCAAATTGAACGCATGTTATAGAGTTCCACAAAATTTCAATGTCTACAACAAGTATGTCATAATATGGCTTAGAGTGGCTATTTTATTTTATTGTAGTCAGGGTAGAGCTAGAGTTCTAGTTACAGGCACAAGTCAAAACTCTATATTTCCGAATCCAGTAAAATTTCTTTTTCTAAAATTCAGAACCCCTTAAACTCAAAATTCTGGATCCAACTGTGATTATAGTAAACTTGAGCTAAAGAAATGACAGATGGAATTACCCTCTGTTTTCTTCAGGATTTCGAGCCTCGAGCAAATTGTTGACGCCATTGTATCTGATTCCAGTTACAATTCCATCTGGTACTGATATAGTCACTTTGAGAATGCCATTATCCATCACCACCTGAAGAATTTTAAGTACCTATTAATTATTAATTTTGAATACTCCAAAATTCATTAGTTTCAAATTTTGGTTCCGCTTCTGTCAACAGGAACATAGTCAAGTGAAAGAAGAACATAGATGATTACATGGCGATTGTCCTGAAGATGAAGCTGTACTCCTTGTGCCATAATTGATCTTGTTTTATGAATGTCTTGTTAAGTTTTACTCCCAAAGATATTATAAGTCCAAAAAGTATGACAAAGAAAAGAAAAAAAAACAAGAGAAATATTATGGTACAATTAGACATATTTTGCAGCGTGTAACAACTGATCATGAATTCATGACTAATATGTGGGACATTAGTGAGAATTTCAGAATTCATGAAATTTGTGTTTGTTTACAATATCTAACAAAACAACTTCAATTTAAAATTTTGATTCCAAATTCCATAAATGGTAGAATTTCAATTTCAAACTTTAAGTTTTGTAAAAAAACAAAAAAAAACTCATGCTCGACCAAAAGAAATTGTGTGTACCATATGGAGCATTAAATTAAAAGTAGTAGCTAGTTACTACTACTATGATTTATTGAACCAGTGAATCTTTATAAAATTATGTATATTGAAAAGTTTGCAATAACATGTTGTTAGAGTGGGTAAAAGTCCACATTGGTTGGGGAATGGACGGGTGGTCTGCTTATATGGACTTGGGCAATTCTCCTCTCATGAGCTAGCTTTCGGGGTTGAGTTAGGCCTAGGTGCATACATTATCAATCCATAGACTTCAAATACTTTAATCTGTAGCACAGATGGGACAATTTGTATAATAACAGTATAACACTGAGCTAAATCCCAATCGTTGATTGCATAAGTAATTGGAACAGTTTACATCTTGAACGAAACGTGGAATTTTATTGCTTCACAAACCAGAAGTTAATGCTAAACTGGTAATACAAATCAAACAGTTAACAATTTCTAGAATTAGAATTACTTGAGCTCTGTACAAGAAGGGGAAATCTGAAACACTGCTTAGTTTGGTGGAGCTTCGAGACGAATATAGTCATACATAATCCCCTGGAAAGGACTTTGGTTTCTTGGTTGGCCTAAGTAAATGGTGTTGTCCCCTTGTACTAACAGATTTCCCTGTATGTCTATATTGTATAGCCAATATAATCCGTGAATTCCATGTCTAGCAATTGAATTGTCTCTTCCAATCAATCCGGTTGAAAATACAGGTCGATTTGTGCTTGGATTATTCACCCGAACCTGCAAGGGCAAGAATATAATAAGGGGCTTTCTGGTTTGACTTCTGATTCTGTTTTCGATCATTCAGAAAGTATTAGATAATTGACTACAAATTATGCTATTGAACATTTTGGTATGTCATACAAATATTTACTTCAAAAACACAATATTCAAAAGTCTTCCTTAATTACTTTTTGTTAAACTCAGTATCCAATCAAACTAAGACACAAAAAATGAGACGGAGGGAGTATGAGTACAAATAACGCAATTTCACTTGGCCAAAAGTTAGGTATTAGCCAAAAGTGAATTTTATACACTAATCAAGGACTAATTCTGGATGTAGAAGTGCTTTCTGATTAATTTGAGTAAAATAATTCAAACCAAATAGGAGAGAAGTTGACATCAATAGCGATAAGTGTACCTGCACTTCAGCTAAAGTTGCAGATGCAATTGCAATGCGCAATTTATATGTTCCTCCTTGATTGACTGAATCAAGTTTAAATCTGATTTGCCATGTTGTTCCTTGATATGAGCCGTCCTCTTTTCTCCTGCAAAAAAAAATGTCTTATTACTAATTAGCAGGTAATTATAAAAGAGAGAAGAGTATGTGGCGCTGTACTTCGTCATTATTCATGCATAAGATGTTTTCTGCTTGGATAAATGTTGGTGAAAGTGAGGAATTTAACATAGTATTTCAGCTTTCGACTCATCAGATTGCTGAATTGCTTACCTTGGAACCTGAGCGAAAAACCAGTCTTTGGTATAGTCACTTTCTCCAGTTACATACACAAGATCATCCGTTGGATATAGCTCGGAGTACCTATCCCACAATCCATATTGCCTAAACCTGTAAAGAAAACAAAGACACTATTCTCAAAGCATATATTTACTGGACAGATGTGATGAATTTTGCGAAAGAGAAAGGAATTTATTTTTAACTAAATTGAGTTCAACTCCAGAGGAAACAAAAATTAAGGCCAATACATTAAGGTATGTTAATAACCTGTCGGGATGATTGACGAAAAGCTTGTTGATAAATTTCGGGTTGGGTTCAGGAACAAAAAAATCAGCAGCAGTACGATCAGGAATGCCTATTTCCCATAATGTGGGGCCATCTCTTGGAGGCTGATATACGATTTCGTCCACATCAATACTACAACCTGTTTCCATATACCACACAATCCATGAAATCCAGAGAGTTTGGTTAAAGAATAGGCGTAGAATTGAGAAGCAAACATAGTGTCAAGACCTGGAGTTATGGAAATGGGAGTCTCATATAGATAGTCCCCAATGAATCCAGGTACCCATGCATAAAGTTTGTAGTCACCGGGACGTATATTGTTTATGGAGAAGTTTCCATTGTTGTCGGATTTAGCCCAAAATTGGTAGTCCTGAAACAGAAGACATCAAGACTTCAATTTCCGAGGTGTACAATCATCATCATCATCCGGGAGCGCTATACTGAGTCTCCTTCTTTATGCAAGTTAATTTGAAGATTTTTAGGAGAAATTAGGTAAGCGAAAATGACCTTGCATTCTTTTTGCCAGGAACCAGCTTCTCCTGGCGGAGCAAGGCCGACATAAGCGCCATTTGCGGGTATATGATCATCACTAATGTACCTATCAAAAGTAGTTTAAAAACTTTAGAAAACCATAGTAACTTTTAGCTGAATACAATGTTTAATAGAAATCCAAGGAGGAAATCATGATGTCCTTACTTGTCTTGAACCAAAAGTTTACCGCTAACACTGCCTCTTTGATCTGCTGATGGAAAATCCTCAGATACTGGAAAACTGTAAGGCCAACTTTGAATTTCATGCTGCATCTGCATCAGTAGCTGATATAAGAACTTTGGATTCAAAAACACCTACAAAAGTATGGAGTAAATTTCAAATCCTTTCACTGCTAAACCTGTATCTTGGCATCATCCCATAGAGTAACAGGATCTTCCCCTGGCATAACAGAATTGAGATATATAAACACGGGGCCAAAAACTTTCTTCCAGGCTTCACCTTGAGCAAAATTTGGTGTTAGATCATCCCCAGCGTAATGAGAGCTTAGAAACATCTGAGAATATCACGATTTCACCTTTAAATGACTAAATGTATCCATCTTGTTGAAAATGTTCATGGTAAAAGTAATGAGTTAGACAAGCTCTTACAGCTAAGGTAGTTGGACCGACATGGGATGTGAGGTTCTGTTTGACAGGTCCACCGGATCGAAATTCATCACTTGGAGTAATTTGCCAGAATCCCACAGGTGGATCCATAGATATCCAGCCGTGGACCTTGTTGTCTTTATTATCACATGAATATTGGTACTTGTCATCGACCTGTGTGCATGGGATGAATCAAAGCACTGACCATTTTTCTATAGCAGGTCTAATAATTCGTGAGGATCTATACAAGTCAACATGAGTTACTGTTAAAAAGTTCTCAACTGGTACATGAATAAACTTTTTAACTTGTCATCTGTATTAAGGAATATCATCAGACTGATGAATTGATATTCCTCAAGTGATCAGCTATTTCGTCAAGTATCAATCGGGTGGGTAATAAACACAAAAATTGTTAGAATTATGGTTTAAAAAACTGATCCAGATCCTTATGTGGGATATCATTTTCTAGCAAAGTTAAAGGGACCGAATAATAAGAAAAACTAGTGTTACCTCTCCTCTTAACTCTGGCTCCACAGGATTATTCAGAAGGACCGCTTCTGCATAGGCAAGGCGTTGGCATCTTGCAGGCATTCGGTCATCTGGTAGAGGCATGAATCTTTGCCTATTGTCTGCCACAGCCATATAGTGAAACCTATACAGTGAAAGTACCAAACTTATCATGAATCTGTGATTAAAGGAATGATAAATATTTGACACATGGACAAAGAATAATCAGCCTCTAACTAAGTGAAATTGTACTGATAATTTCTTCCAAAATGGTTTTTATCTGAAGTTTATAGACCAGACATTTGGTTTTGAACATACAACTAGTTTTTTCTTACCTTGATAATCGAGGTATCCACGCCAACTTGCATGTACCTAGACTACTTCCACGGGTTACCTACTACCTCCCATCAGCACACATACTGGGTAACTTTGTCCACCAACCACCAAGGCTAGACCAGATGAGAAGAAATCACCTAGTGTTTTTGCCTCGGATGAGTGATGACATACAACTAGTTCTTCTTACCAACCACTACATAAGCATAAGGGTAGGAAAAGGAGGAAAAAATTCCTACTTATCTTTCCGGAGCTTGAATGCTATTCTAGTTTCACCAATGCTGAAAGCAGGCCACTCAGGTGAACCAACATGCTCATAAATGGCATAAGAGTAGAAACCAGAGCAGCCACGGAGCAAAATAAACCTGTTACACCATCATTAGTTTGATTATCACAACAATATCAGTAATGCAACATTAGCAGTATGCACATTCTCATTTTACCCCATGTGAAGTATTTAGGAAAGAGAACCTTTTGTCAATATTCAGCGGAACGAGTTTGCCTTGGAGGGAGGGATCCCATGGTCGCGAAAATGATATCTCTACTTGATCGTCTGTCTCCTTTATAACCTTGAAATTAGTACCCTTGATCCTACAGTAATTGGCCATGTTTTGTGCTTAAATTAGCCAGATTTTGATTTGATCAATTGTAAATAAGTAATATAGAAAACCATACACTTCAAATACTCCAGTTTTTCCACCATCGGGAGAATTCCAGACAACGTCCCAGTACCTGATATTACATTCATAGCTTAAGGTCACCAGTTCTGTATCATAAAGAAAAGGCATAATACATACACATACACATGACCCTTAACTTGGCTTCAGCAACAACTATGCCCTCCAACTTTGAGTATGCACAAGTAGACACTTAAACTTGTATAAAATTGAATAAGTAGACACACGTGTCCTACATGACATAATATATGTAGGACGCCACGTAGGACACAAAATTTCCATGTAGGGTGCCATGTAGGACACAAAATTTCCATGTAGGGTGCCATGTAGGACGGATGTGTCTATTTGTTCAATTTTATACCAGTTTAAGTGCCTACTTGTGCACATTCAAAGTTAAAGGTCATAGTTGCCAGCTGACGCCAAGTTAAGGTTCATGTTTATGTATTATGCATGCTTACATATATATACTGGAAAAAAAACACTTATCTTCACAATCCAAAAATACTTGTTTCAGATGGTAGCTTGTTTTATGCACTTAGGTAAACACAAATTACATTTTCATGATCTCAACCTAAGAAATATGTAAAGAAGCCAATTACCCTCTATTAGATTCATCGTTAAGGCCTTCAAGTAGATTATCAACGTCATTATAGCGTATTCCAGTGACAATTCCATCTGGATTTGATAACGTGACTTGGACTAGGCCATTATCCATCATCACCTGCAAAAAAGTTAATGTTGTAACAACTTTATCTGTGTAGAGGAAACTTCGTAAAGGTAAGCGCCATCTACTTTTCAAAATGTCACATCCTTATTCATCTTTACATAGCACATAATAAAACGGAATGAGGTGCAGTAACTGATACACACGGGATGTAAATAGCAGTACAAAGATAAAAAATTATTCCTTAAAATGAAGCACGAGGAACGCGCCTGTCAACCAAGATCGATATCATTTTCAAATTTCGTTGTGTGTGTTCTTTTTTCTTCTGAAAATACTTGGAAAGAAACATAGTTTAATGCTTGCTAGCAAAACAAAAACAATGCAACAACTTTGCTAATTCAAGCAATAATTAAAGGTGTGTTTGGTATGGAAGGAAAGTATTTCCCTTCGTACCAAACACACCCAAAGAAAACAAATATATAGATATTCCAAATGTTCTTTGTTCCTTACATGGCGATCTTGAATGTACAATCTCACTCCAATTGGGGACATTGTTCCAGGACCTCCACTATGGCAACAAGCTCCTGTAAAATACAAAAACAAGGAAAAACAATGTCAAATTGCTCATTATGGTGCAGTTTATCCAAGTACATATTTGCAAGGCTAACTATCAAAGGCGGATCCAGGGAAAGTTCTGAGGGTTCAATTAAACTCATTACTTTCGACTAAAGTTATGTCTACAAATGCAAAAAATGTTTACAATACATTTGATAGCTCTGTAAAATTAGGAAGAAGAGCCTTAGAACAATAGTAAAAGTTAACCTATATAGATCACGAGTTCGAGGCGTGACCTATATAGATCACATGATAAGAAGAAACTTGTTCTCCATGTATTACTAACCAATTTGCAGTTATGTTGGTTGTAGGAGTAGAGATATACAAACTACATCAATAGCTATAGAACACATATATAGCAATCTCTAATTTTGTAATTAGATTTAACTTTAAGTACAGGGAAAGAAAATTCTTTTATTTTCCTGGCTTTAGCTTTAATAATCCACTTCCACTTTTGCTATTGCGCCACTATCGTTTGGTAAAATTAGAAATACCTTGGAAGTAAAGACGCCCAATTGAAGAAATCAAGTAATCATGAATGCATGTAAGTAGTGGTGGTAAAATCAAGTAATGGAAGGTTTTGTTAGGGAGCGCTTTATTCATGTGAGATTTTTCGGTGTGAATCTGAATTTAATTGGGCTTCAATGTGGGTACCGAACACCAGATTGAAAACTAAAAATAAAAAATAAAAAATAAAAAATGGAACTAGCCCATGAAAACATAATCCGATTAAGTTTCGGATTATTGATCGGTCTATTTTTTTTTTATCTCAGCTCATTTCATTCCTTTAATTGGGTTGATATGTAGCCCAAATTGATTCATGAGAAAATTGTCTGAAATATTTTCAAACGATTTTTTTTTAATGTAAGATTTACATTCATTTTTAATAATTTTATTATCTTTGTTATGTAGCATTTAACTTGAAGTTTGTGAAATATTCATTTGATGAGATGTGAGAAGAATAAAAATGGGTTAATGGGAAAGAAATTTGTGGACCTGATGAAAATTGAGTATTCAATTTAACCTTTTAAAAAAAAAAATTATCATATTAATTTAAAGCTAATAAAGAGTAAAGATCACAAATATAGAAATGTTGTTGTAGCAAAGTCGCGGATACAAAGCAACGTATAGTGTGATTTCTTTAATGAGCATTGTTATTTTATTTTTTACCGTATTACTTTATTCGTCTTAAATTATTTGTCGTATTTCTCTTTTACATGTTCCTTATGAAAATATTAACAAGGAAGATTTTTCTTTTTACTATTTTACTCTCATGTATGTGTTATGATAAATCTATCGTCATTCAACATTTATCCTATTAAGATATTTGTAGTCTCCAAGAACAATTACTACTACGGATATGATATGGGCAAAAGTATTTACTAATTTTATCTTGAACTTTTAAAATGAAAAATAATTTGAAATAATTATCATTAGAAATCACGATAGATAATTTGAGAAAGAGAAAATATTACTATTAGAGATCCTAACTTTTAACATAGGGAAAAAAATACCTTAGTAGTATCTAGTTTACAAAATATGTATACAATGTATAGATAGTATATATTTTATATTAAATATACATATATTATTATATATACAATATACATAGTTTTTGTTTTATCAATATACCTGCATTAGGCCTGATTAAATTCAATTTACCCAATGAGGATCCATTTTTAGACATGCACTCTCAACGGATTTTTCTTTCATTCTCATGACTTGAACTTGAAACTTCTAATTAATTAGAGAGTGATCGCAATCATTCCACTATAATTCATGCTATCAAGAAAAACCTGGTTAAACACTTGTATTCTTTAAAGTAAAATATTTGTTTATAAAATAAATATTTATACTTCCCAAAATCTTAACTAAACATGGTATAAATAAGGAATTTTAATAGTTGAGATGATTGACGATATCCTAATGTTTTGGGCTACGTGTGAATATCAATTGCCAGTAATAGTTAGACGTCTTACCTGTTTGTTCAGCGCACGCGCATAATAAGCATTTTATCATGCGTTTGAAGCGACGCCCATTACCCATTTGTGTAACTGTATATGCACTTTCCCCGTTCAATCACGCGCCACCAACTTCCGCCGTATCACACCGCTTCTGCCGTCAATCAAACTGCTGAATTGCCTCCCGCACATCGACCAAGTTATGCCTGAAGCATCGTGTTTCCGTCATCGGCAAAATTCAATTATTTTTTATTTCTCCAAAAAAAAAAAATTTTTTTTTTATAAAGATAGTACGTGTCTTTGATTTATCGGAAATTTATGTGTTCTTGAACACATGATTTAACAAATAAAATCATATATTAAATGGGTTTGGAACTTTTTTCGGTACAAGACGATATTGAACGAAAGTTTTGGGGTTGGTTACTGTTACTGCTTGAACTATGAGGTGAATTTACGATTGTTGAAGTACTAATAGAGTAAGAATAATTTTTTAAAAAACTCCTAATGCTCTTTTCGTCTATTTTTACTTGTCAATTTAATTTTTTTTTTAAAAAAATAATTTATTACTTAATTTATTTCCAAATGCATTATTAGCCGACGAAGTAGTTTGCTAACATTTGGAGGTTGAACTTCAGTAGAGGTAGGTGGGGGAAAACAAAATAGAAATCATGACTTTTGAAATCGTTTGGTAGAATGTATTTACGTTAGTATGAAATAAGATATATCAGTAACGTTGAAATTATTTCTTATCCATTACTGTTTGATGTATTAATAGATTCTTGTAGTGCTAATATCATAATTTGCTACGTACTAATATACACCCTAAAATACTAAATAGGATGTACAACTAAACTGAAATTCCTACCAGACAAAAAATTAAATAAACATAACTAATATATATTGTTTTCTCTAATACATCATACCAAACGATCCAAGAATTTTGGGTACTGAAGTCAGTGCTGTGATACAAGTTTCTCTGCAAGTTAACTCTGTAATGGCAATTTTGTAACCTCAAAGCAGAACAAATGATACAGCCATTTAACATAATCATCACTGAACAATACTTTGATACAAACACAATTGCTTCAACAAGAACTGCTTCCACTTTATGACGGACCGGAATGTTCAAAAAGGCAGACACATTATTTTCACTACCACTAAAGATACAATTTTATCAACTTCCACTTTACACAACACCCCGTAAGCAGTTCAACTCATCTCATAAGAAATGGATTCGCATATTAACTACTTGTACAGGCGGAATTCTTAGGCATATAGTTATTATACTTATGGTAAGTTCCCTGATAGTAAGAAATTCTAGTGATTTTTGAGGCATCAGCTGATGGTTGAATACCAACGCTTGTTGATAGCGCCTTCAGTGTATTAGTGCACTTGAGTCTGCTACACTTTCCTCTGGAAAAGAAGTGAGCCTAATAAAACAGCAATGCCTGTTATCGCGATTGTAAACAGAAGCCGCTTTTTGGAGAACTCTTGTGGCTGCCTTCTTGGTGGACCATGGTCTCTTTCGGCTGTGTGTGTGTTCCTTCAGAGAAATCAGAGCAACAAAATGAAAAAACGTATACCAGAGCAATTGGCATGCTGTTAAGTTGTGGTATCGAAAGTTCAATTAAGTGTTCAAGATTTGGTTCCATTTACAGGTTTGAGAGGAAATGGTGGAAATTCATTTCAACAAATGAACTACAAACAGATTGCACTATAGTGAACAAATAAGAAACGGAACACATGCTCAGGCCTGGGAACTTTGAGTCTATGAATTTCATTCTACAGATTGTAAAAATCATGTTTCTTCACCTACTGTTTTAGAACTTTCAGTATTGACCATTGCATGATTCCACAACTGCTTGTTTTCTTATTCACAATTCTACATTAAACACGGGTTTCTTATTTGATGCACTAGTAAGACTAGTTAGTAGTGACAGAATCTGAAGCCCCTATATCTCAATCTTAAATTCTGAATACCGACATGTCAAGGTTGAGAGTGCAGAACCTAAACATGTGAGCCATCTGATGTATATGAGAGAAATGGAAAGACTTCCTCCTGATAGGTTCATCAGTTTTTTTAAGGTTCATCAGTTATTCAAAGAGAGGATAAGGTTGATTAAGGGTAAAAAAAACTTTCAGCTTGCTGATTTTCTGGGGCTTTAGCTGGTTAAATTGCAAATATGCTGACCAATCTACGTTCTAATTCAATGCCATGGATCATTTTAAGGCCCATCCACATACTAACAGTTGAAATAGTTATTCGAGAGTTGAAATATGTCAATGAATGATGCCGTGAAAAATATTAGAAAGAGAATTGCTAGTTTAGCATTGGGCAGCTGAAGAAAAGACCGAGACTTTCTTCAATCAACCTAGAGAAGAAAGATGAAATCACAGAAAAAGATGAAGCTGTTATGAATCAGAAAATAAGAAGTAAACAACTTCAAATGCAAGATTTTGGACACTTTGGAGTCTGTCTTTAAGTGATCGGTTAAGTAAAAAGTTTATACATTTTTCTATCTTCTGTCATTAACCTTAATGAATCAGGGATGAGATTTACATACTGGTTATTGTACCAATAAGAGAGGAAATAAGACATTAAGTTAAGATGACCGAAGGTGCACATTTAAGTCCGACAAAAAAAAGCAGACAATAAGAATGCCAGGGAATAGCATGTTTGCAATGGGAGTGGAACTTGATCTAATGAATATACCAACAGTGGATCTAATATATCAATAATATAAAAGACCTCAATGAGAGAATATCTGTAAAAAGCCGTTTAAGCAAATACTTTGTCTTTAATACCTGGAAGATTCTGCAACATTACTTATGATTCCATTGCATCTACTCTCATGAACATCTCTTTCTCGGAGTCTAATATATCTGCTACAAAGATGGCATAATTCTGTCCGGTTCCCACATACTTCCTGGGGTCAAGGCAGTGTAAATATCACACTAACGAGCAAGATGCTAAATTCTAATCACTCCCGAAGATACAAAACACGAAACGATACCAGAACTTTGATATTTCTTATTACCTGATGCTCAAATAAATCAATTGCAGGTAAAGGAAACTCGCAATACTCGCATGTCACGATCCTTTTTGGGCAATTTTCACCTCTATGAACAGCTAAAATCTCACGTTCCATTGTCTCGCTACACAAAGAACAGGCAACCTAAAAATAAACAAGCACAGTAATAACATCAAAAGGTATAGTTTAGCCTATAGAGTTTCCATCTAAACAACAAAAAAGAGAGAACTGAATATTATCCCCTGCCCCCAAGGCAACCACAACCTGCTTCTCAATAAAAAAACTGAATGGAGAAAAGGTGAGAGAACATTTAAATTATATCTTCTACACATGTATCCTTGAGAAGAAAGAAAAACTTTAACCTATTTCCAGTACTCTTAGAGATGGTTCTCCATTTCAACATCCCTATTACTTATCTGTTGGTAATTCTTGAATAGCAAAGGCATGAGCCAAAACATCTTGGGTTCTCTAAAGCCTTACTACCTCTTGTTTGCTCAATAGTTGCTAGCAGTCTGTTCTTAAAGCAAAATTTTAGAAGTTATATTCAGCTAAAAGTTAAAACTAACATTAACAATACATATTGTAAGCAAGAAGACAACAAAATAATACTTGCTCGATTGCTCTGTAGGCCTTACTATCTCTAAATTGTGTGATAGATCTTAGCAGTCTATTCTTAAGGCAAATTTCCAAAGATATATTCAACTAGTTAAAGCTTAATGTCACTTGTTGTAATCAAGAAGACAACAAAATAATACTTGCAATGCAGGCTTAGCACTAAACTATTAACAGGCTCAGTAAGTTCGATATAATCCCATTGTGAGGAATCATTTTGGTTTCACCGATGGCAGATCATTCAAAAGCTTGAGATTTTGCTGTGGGTAGGGGCTGCTCAAGTGCTTAATGGTAAATGCTGTTTACCCCTCCCTGTTCATGTTATCACTACTCAAAACCTCCTAAATTGTTTATAAAAAAATCTAGAATGGATCACATGCAACACATTATCACATCCATGCTCTATACAGAAAATTCAGTTGCAAGGACTATCATCAAAACAAAAATGAAGAAGGCACAAGGAAACCTATGTTTTTTATTTGAGAAAGGTAACATTCGTATGTATTGACAAAAACCAGTACATGGGCGGTACTGAAAACAGGATATCTGTATCTAAATTCTAAATAGAGCCAAGGATCTCAATAATTGACTCCGTATCCTCTAGGTACATCTGTTTACACCAGAAACAAAAAAGTTTGATATAGTTCAATTTGATCTTCTGAAGATCACAACTTTTGCTCTCAAAACATCTAGCATTTCTCTCTCTCCAGACTGTCCACCAGATACAGGCTGGGACAATCCTCCATCTATCTCTGTCTGAAGCTCCCCCACCTACCTCTTCCCAACTGTAGAGGAGGTGGGTGCCCAAGGAAACCTATGTACTCAGTTGATTATAGAGACAGCAATTGAAATCAACAGGCAAATCCAGTTTTTTATTTATTTTGATAAAAACAGGCAAATGCACATTGATGACTTGAAAATCTAGGATTAATTAGAGTAGACTAATTGAGCAGCGGAAGACCGCACTCATCGGGCTTGTTTTTTTAGTCAGTTTTAGTGAAGATAATTATACACCCTCTTATGCTATTCCAGCTTGTAACTCAACTATCTGAGGACATGTGGCGTATGAAAACTAGTGAGTTCTTAACCACATCACCTAAGAGCAAAATACTTATATCCACATCTTCAGATTCCATAAATTGCACCATGAAGTAGATACTTCTTGTTTTTTCTAACTTATAGGATTCTACAACTACTGATGCCAAAAGGAATGAGATGGTGAAACATGTGGGCTAATGCTTGATACATGATACATCTATTCATGTTTATAAACACATATTTCTAGTTGTATTCTTCTTCTTTATTTTAAACTTGTATGGTTTATTATTGGTAATTGCAAAAAAACTGACAGGGAAAAAAACCCTTGCTCTAAAAAACCAAGGGCCACCTGCTCACGGTTCAGAACTCGGTTGATAATGGCACCGCCACTCTACCCTTATCCACTTAAGACCAGGCTTTAGTCTGTGACACAATTAGAAATTGTGTCGTGTGCTTAAGCTATACATTGTGTGGTGCTCTTACCATCAAAGCAAAGCCCTTGGGCAAAATTATAGATGTCGGAATAAACATAAATATATAAAGAGAACCTACACTACTCGTGCAATTTTTATTTTTATTTTTGCATACATGTTCTGAAACACGATTTTCCTTGAGTTGAGGATTTATCGGAAACAACCTCTCTACCCCTACAAAGGTAGGGTCCCTCCCTAGGATACACTGGGTATGTTGTAGTTGTATAAAAAGGGAACCTACATTATACATGTTTACAAATATATATAGATAGCTAAATGATGTACAAATGCATTCATGTAAACAGTATCTACATGATCAGCAAATGGATTGTACGTGAACTAACGAATGCAGACATCTATTTTCAAATGAGTAACATCTATTGGGATCACAAAATATAATCATATTCCTAGTTGTGCACTCCTTGCACAAAAAATCGAGAATAAGTAAAGAGATAACAAGAAAATAATGTTTTTTCCTATAGTAGGATTACTACCCAATCCCATACTGACAAAGTGTATAAGAGGTCAGACAATAAGATCACTTACCGGAGCATGAGTGCTCAAGAAATGTTCCTCTGCAAACTTTCTAGGAACCATATCCTCACAGATTTTACATTTTTCAAGATTCCGGGAGCAGTGAGCAAAATGAAGATCAAGATTGGTGGAAGGAATTGCTCTGTCACTGTAAATATCACCATTCAAACCAGCAGGTGCCGCAATGTCAGAAGTAAACAGAAGGATCAACAGTCAAAACAACAGAACATAAAACAAACATGACGCTAGTTACCATGCATAAATAACAATATTGCCAGAAAACTACATTTATTAAAGAATTTTGTCAAAATTGATTTCTTCTATTGCTTAAATTACATATTAGTTTTTTAAAGCATGAATTCTTCATTTCCAGTAGAGAAACAGAACCATTCTTCGTTGCAGAATCAAATATAAAAGAGTAAAATTGTGCTAATAAAAAGTCACATTAATCCACTAAGCTGAAAGAAACAATCAAACTGATTCTAATATAGGACAGTTAAAAATAGTCTTAGAAACAGCAACTTTCCAGTTTCCAGTAATATAATTTTCGTTATCAAGCTAACAATTAATACACTTTTCTCCTTCCGAGCTAAGTTATATCCAGAAACAAACATCTTTCGAATTAAACTTCCGATAGTTCATCAAACAAACACAAAAGGAAAAAAAACCGAAAAAAATTGAAAATTCAAATAAAATTACCAGTGACTGCAGACGCTGGTGGCTTGATCAGAAGCTACAGCCATTACTCCGCCCCAAAAGGATCCACGAAAATCTCTCCCTTTTAATTAAAATCTGGAAATTAGCAAAATTGAATTATCAATTAATTAAAGACAGAAAATGGAGTTAGGTAAGCGAATTGGGAATCAAAATTAGGTAAAATCAATTTCCAATTTGTGACGAATTGAAACAAAAAAAAATGAAGATTTTATTATGGTTGAATTAGAAAAAACAACCTAAGATTCTCCGAATTGGATTTATCGAAAGGATCAATAGATTGATCTGAGAATTGTATCCCTTTTTGTTGGATTGAAGAGAGAGAGAGACTGTTGGTCTCTCTTTAGCTAAGAAAAATGGAGTCCACTTTGACGACGATTATGTTCCCTTTTACTTACCGGGTCGGACTCCGATGATTGATAAAGTTTCTCGGTTTTCTCACGCTCCTTTGCTGCGCGTGCATATGCAGTCAATGATGGGCTTAATTGGGCTGATGAGTATTATTGGGCTTATGTTATGGGCTAATCCGGGTTAGTTTGATCAATTTTGGATTTGGATTTGGATTTGGTCCCAGGCCCAAGTTGAAGGGAGTGAGCTCCATTATATTACACCTCAGAAATGGGTGGTTTTAAATTTTGACCTCTGTTTTTTTCGTGGCAAAACTTTCAAGGTTTAAAGTTAAAATTGTTAAACGTAAAGTTTTTTTTCTTCATAAAGTAAGAAAGATCAAGATCATCTTCCTACAAAACACTCAGATCTTGTGCTAAGTTTTGCATGTCGAGGCATGCACAAGAAGGGGCTTCTAATTAACTGCCTTAGTTACCATCAAAGGATGTGGTGCAGTGGATGAGGTTGTTCCTCTGTTAATTGTAGGTCTTGAGTTCAAGCCAATTGAGTATAAAGAAAAATCTTTTATAGGGAATGTTTCTCACCGAATAGGGCCCTACACGATACGAATCCAAATTAGTTGGGAGTACTGAATGTCGAATGAAAAACAAAAAAATGTGTTAGAGTTTTTTTTTTAATTTTGAAGTTCTGTTTTTATATGATTCCCTCAGCTTGAAGAAACAACAAGTAATTGAGAGTGTGTTTAGTTTTCCAATGTTCTCATATTAGTTAGTACATTAAAATGAGAAAATATATAACTTCGTTGATGGGAGTAGAATACATAAATTCCGTAAATGATATTTCATTCCTAACTATCTTTTAACATATCTTGTCTTCTAAATGTTTATTTAATTTATATATAAATATTTTAAGAATAATACTTTTTATTTACTTATCAACACTAAAAAATAAGTTAAAACTACTTATTTTCTGTGGGTGGGGGGGGGGGGGGATTTTATGTGAAAAGCATTTTTCTTCCTACCAAATACAGTACCCTAAGTTTTGTCTACACACGATATACCAACAACTAACAAGACATCCATTTAGACTTGTCCAAATTACTTTTCTCATCCATTCTCAATTTCATTGTTTCATTGGCATGACACAATTTAAATATAGAAGAAAATATAATACAATAAATAATGGAAAATTCAAACCTAAACTAATAAATTACGACTCTTAATTTTTGTCAATTGATCTTCTAGAAACTCCCACCAGTCCTAGCTCAATTCTCCAAGTACTAATTTTTTTTTCTCACTTAATGTTCGATACTTATTTTAGAGCCAGTTAGAAAATTCTATTTTAAAATTAAACTCTCTCAATCAAAGATGACTCCGTAATATTACATACTCACTAATAATAAAGTTGTTAATCGTGCAACTTGCATTATAATTTATAAATTTGCCACTACTGGCCTACTCCAACTTGCTGCCTTGCTGGCCATATGTTTCTTTTAGAAAAGTTCCGGATTTCTGGGCAATTAATATAGGAGGAAAAAGGGAGAACATGCGTTAGCTATAAAGAAATTGAGTACGTATTTTATTTTGTATAAAGATAAACAAATACGACAAAAAATTAATTTATAGGGCACACCATGATTATCTTTCCCTTTTCAATAAAATACAGCACATACTGATGATTAGCGGAAATATAATGGGTTAATCGTAACAATAATAGTAACCTTAATTTTGGATATAAGACTTCATGTATTGATAATTGATCAATTGCTCAATAACAATAGGGCACGCCATGCTGTTCTTTTTTGCCTATGCCTACTCTACGACCTGATTTAGAATATTTTTTACCCTTTTTTATATCCACAATAAAAGTCACTCCCATTTCGTTCCAAAATTTAACATGCTATTGCATTTAATTTTACTACGACACATAAGTAGACTGTAGACTTCGATGGGACAATTGACTTCCTAAGTAAACAAAAATGGACAGCTCCAATGAATCTAATCTTAAATTTGACCTATTGAAGGTATATCATGATGGGAAGAGAGAATCACTTTCTTTGTCTTGATATCCGTGCCCATATGATTTGGCTGATGATTGACACTTGTCCATCCTTTTTAGTTGGAGGTGAAATAAAGCTCCCTTAATTTTCTCTTAATACCTTCATTGGATGATACAAAAGCAAGAAGTATCTTGATTGGTCCAAGAAATCTTTTTCACGTGGGAGTCAACCAACTAGACATTACTAAATCCTAAAACAAGATAATCATAATTATCAATCCCCCACCCTTCAAGTTCTTGTTACCGAAAACAATTTTAAACTGATATTATTACATTATGTTTTTGGCCACCTGATATAGATAATTAAGGGGTTGTTTGGTAGAATTTATAAAAATAAAATTAAATAGAGTGTATTAATAGTGCATGCACATTAGTTATATATAGATTATTTTTATGCATTGTTTGGTTTGATGCATTAAAAATAGAATGCATTACATTAAAAAAATTATTTCCAAAGATACTCTTCACTATATGATGGAAAAGATATATTGAGGAGCAATTGAGTCTTTAATTGAGTTAATGCATACATTAAAACCATTGCTAATGCCTAGAAATTCATGGTATTAGCAATGCACACCTTCATACACAATAGAGTGTATAAGTAATGCAAGCAATAGTTATACATAGGTTGGAAATGAGTACCAAACAGGATACTAGTAATACACAAGGCTAATACATGCATTGTTTTTCCTAATACACTGTACCAAACGACCCCTAAGAGTAAGGAACTCAAAGATATGCTTATAATTTAATTTTACAAGCTTATATATATATATATATATATATATATATATCTTGCTCCTACAAATACAATCCATATATAGTTGACAGTTCTAATCCCTCTAATAAGAAAAAGGTAAAGTAAAAGAATAATGAAACCTAGGAAAAAAGTTGGATCATAAAATAATTAAGCATGCTTGATATTTGACAAATTGATGGCAACATGAATATTATATTATGATGATTGACTATGAAATTATAACTTTTCACGTGAAATCAGATCTCTAAACCTCGTTAATCACGTCTATTACCATTTTATAACTTTACTGTTAGCGTGTCATATACTGATATAGTACTTAGGTAAGTTTTTCAATAAATTAACATTCATGATATTGTTATGTCATGTATTTAAAACTTTAAATTATTTGCAAGGTCGTTATTGCTGATGAAATATTTTTTTATTATCAAGGACATTGTTGCTGACGGAATACTCTTTTATGAGACTTATTAACATCAAATACGTTTATTTTGAATATTTTATGTATTGATCACCACTTTTTTGGAGTGATATTTTCTGTTCTTGCCTTTTCAATTGTCTGTTAATTAATTTTTCTTCTTCTTTAATCCCACTATGTGTTGGAGATAGAGAAAGAAGATAAACATGAGGAGACAAACAAAAAACATTTTCCATGGAAATTAGGAGTTTTAATTTCCATATTTGGTAACCTTTCTTAATCCAAATACAGATCACATGTTGGACAATTGACAAGTGGGATCTCACTTAAATCGTTTTCTTAAATTCCTAGATTTGTTATTCCCTAAAATATCATGTTTGATGAATAAACATATATAGATATGAAAAAAAAAAGGAAATTAGAAGAAAAAGGTAAATGGTATATATTGTATTTTAATATCCTGTGTTCAAAGTAACAAATCAGAAAGTGGAGGAAATGTAAATTTATTTCGAGTCCACAATTTGTTAATGGTAATGTTCTTAAGAAATTTAAGTCTCTCATTGTTATCCAAGGTATGCATATTAATTATTCGATGACTTGGAATAAATAATCACGAGTTTGAGAATCAACAAATAGCCATTCAAACAAAGGTACTGTCTGTTTGGGAATTGGAAATTACCGCAAAATTTCCAATTAAATTAAGCACAAAATTATATCAGAAATTGGAAATAGAAAATAACGGACATGAAAAAAATTTCTTTGTCCAAAAAGCTGAATAATTACAAACAGAGACAAATTCGTTATTTGAACATTTGCTAGTCGCTCATATATATATATATTTATGATAACTTTCTAAATCTATAAAAAATCTTAGCTAAAATTATTAAATTTTATCACACTCGATGATAAATTGTA
The DNA here is from genome assembly GCA_029582725.1 of Solanum chiquidenum. NCBI lineage: Eukaryota > Viridiplantae > Streptophyta > Magnoliopsida > Solanales > Solanaceae > Solanum > Solanum chiquidenum. The sequence goes on from JAJOOS010000442.1 coordinate 26,713, forward strand.
TGCGTAATTTTAAAATTATTTTAAAATTTTAAAATAGTCACCCAAATCAAGAAAGGGCAAACTCGTCAATAAACATGAATGAGGAAATTCCTAAAACGGGAAAAATTATTTTCAAATTCCACGACAACTACAAAAACCGCTGTAGTTTTTTCTCCGTCTCAATTAAAGCGGTTTTGACAATTTATATAATTGATGGACATAATTTCCTCTTATGGGCTATTGATTCAATCAGAAGACTTGACTGAAAAATAATAGTAGTAATAATAATAATAATAATCAGAAGACTGACCCAAAATGACGATGGCCAAGCCTCATTATATTTAAATTATATATGTTGATAAATTAAATATTTTATAGTATTAGTATAATTTAGTACCCTCCGATTCGTCGCAATTTATGAAGTTAAGTTTAATTTTTTGAAAGTCAACTTAACTGATATTTGAAGCTTAATTAATTGAATTAGATCAACATACTCAGTATTTTAAAATTAAATTCTAGATATTTAGAAATTATATAAAAAATATGATATGCTACAATTTTTTCATGTCAATATAATTAAAAGTATATCATAAATACTTGTCAAACTTCAGTTAATTTGAATCTCGAAAAGCAAAAAATATCTCTGAAATAGAAAAAATGTTTTGTAACAAGTAGCAAGTTAATTAGCTGTCGGCTTTTTTCTTTTCATCAATTAATGTTTAGTATTCTAAAAAAATTTACTTAAAATTTAAATTATATAAGTGACATGCAGATTATGTTATTTCTATTATATTTAATGATGCATAAACCTTAAACTCGGTGTATGAATATCTCCTTCTTGGATGCTCAATTCTCCAATTACCAATTCTGATAAATTAATTAAGTTGCATTATTAGTATCATGTGCATACCTCCACTTGTAGAATGAAAATGAGTATTATTATCCAAAAATATAGTAATTACCAATCAAAAGAATAGTACTTTATAGGATGCCCCATGACTAACTTTCTTAATTTAGAGCTGTAACATGACTCATGATTATGAGTTATGACTACTAGATAGTAACTTTATGTATTGATATGTTTCCAATTAACAATTCCCCTAATTGGACAAGTTGTAGAGTATGGATGAATGCATTTTCCTCTATGTATAGTATGTATGTATATATATATATATATATAGAAGATATTTAAAACATGGATGTGACTAAAAGTAGTTGAAAAGTATCAAAGTATTGGGGGGAATTAGGCGTTCAAGTTGAATTTAATATAAATAAACAATATAATTACGTATTTAGATAAAAGTCCTTGAAGTTATTTACTAATATTATAAGTTTAAGAGTATTTTTACATGAAATACGACGAATGACGAAGCATAAATAAAGAGAGAGTTAGGAATTCTATTTTGAAAAGGAAATTTTGGGGATTATAAAAAATATTTCGAATAAAATAGTAAGAGATTCGATCACACTAAAAATGTTTATAAATTTAAAATTCATAAGTTTGGAGTGATCGCAACTTATGACTCTTTCCGGTCCTCAGTGCATGAACACTCAATACTATCTGGTTCCAAGGCATGAACAATAGTCCCAACATTGAATGTCTGACTGCCATGTTAAATAAATTTTGGGTCAAACTCAACTCGAATACTAACTCAAGGAGAGAGAATTATCTTAAGTCCTATATTAATAAAGTCAGGACCCATCCATCACAGATGTCGGTGAAGTCTTCTCATCACAAGTTCATTGAATTCTTGTTTCACATGATGTTGGACTTGCATATAATTAGGACAACTCCAATTGACAGGTTTGGACATGTAGGGTTGTAAGAATTATTCCCCGTTGATATATAGGTGAAGGCAATTTGTCCTCCTTATGTGATTTTATACCATTTTTGACTATTTTTAAGCTAGCTTATGAGGTCAAGTTAAGTTGATATCGTTTTCTTATCATATTTTTACTCGATCAATTGATTTAATGACAAAAAGAAAAAGTATGTCTTTAATTTATATATATAATTAAATATTATTCGGTGCCTAACAATGTCAAGCAGCCTCATTGGTTAGCTTCATCTAGTTTTCACCTACTTCAAGAATTTTTTTAAAAATGATCGAGGTCCACTAATTATTATATTTTTGCTAGTCTTTAGTCTACCTGAAATAATCCAAAGGGAAAAGCAACTAAGGATATACTCTATGTCATAATAGTCAATAAAATAGGATGAGAATCAGTCTCATGTTTAAAATTCAGTAAAACCAAAATATTTGATGGTTTCTTTTTATTTACCCTAATTTTGATGAGCAGTTACATGAAACTTGATTCGAATATTATGATTATAAAAAATAATAAATTAATCCAAGTGACCTAAATGATCTTTACTTTTGATGATCTAGGCTTATCCTGTTTTAACTAAAGGATATTTTATGATCCACTATCTTCTCCTGATTAAAGACACCAGTGGGGTACATCAGAGCTTCTAATTATATATATTTTAGTATAAAGTACACTTTCATACTAATATATTAATTGAGGGATCTAATATATAATGTGAACGCTTCTTATATAATTATTGAGAATATGAATTAGTGATTTTGTTATTTGCATGCTTAAACTTTTATGTGTACCATATATTGCCGGCCACAAACATGGAACCTCTGTCTTTATCTATAATCACAATTCACATGTTTGTTGAAGTTATAGAAAAAATGTTGAAATTAAAAAAGAGCTTTGATTAATTTCGATTAACTGATGAGTTTTCTGCTTTGAATTGATTCTTTGTTGTTAATGCTCCAGATTTAAAATCAAAGAACTTATTGAATTTCGAAAGATAAATCTTTATCGATGAAATATTCTTGAATATATAAAGTATCCTTCACACTCCTTAAACTTTGAAGAATTTTCACTATTTTTCCAATCATAAATATGTGTACGTACAAAGTTAATGTAAAATTTTCCTCTTCTGAAAAGTACGGAATAAATTATATGTTGTATAGGCCTTACGGAAGTGTATAAATTACCTAATTTCATATTTTTTAGGATTGTACTTAGCTATTTATATTTTGTTGAAGGTCAGGTCCATGTTCCCCTCTTTTATTTGTATTTTGCATTGAATGATTGGGTAAAATATGGATCAAGCCATTAATATGGGTTGTAGTGCACTGATTAGAGTGGAAATAAAAAAAAACGAAGACATGGGTCAAGCCAGGTTCCAAAAATCCAAGTTGACAAATCTTTGATGATGGTAATTTCATAAATAAATAAAACATATCATGGGCAGCATACCACTGCTAACTATGAGACAAAACTTCATTCTACAAGAAAGATTATTATTCTTTTTCAATATCAATGGGACAATGACCTGATAAGCCAAAAAAACAAAAAAACAAAAAAAAACACTTTAGTAAGGTGTTGGAAGGTATATTAACAAAAGTGTTCACTTTTTCGTGGTTCCTATGTATGATGTGGCCGATGACTGACACGTGTTTTTTAATTTTTGTGTTTCAGGTGGAAAGAACCTTAATTTAATCAGTACTACAATTAGCGGCCGTTGATTTTAGCTTAATGCTTGTATGGTTCAAGTGGTAAGAAGGAATCTTATTGGTCTATAAAATCTTGCCCACGTGGGATCAGCCAACTACAAATAAGTTCCTTGAGCACTTAAGAAGCACAAAAGTGTAATTTCCTTAATTAACAAACATGTTTTGATGGCCAAAGTTTTAAAAGATAAACTTTTAAAATAAAATGGGGCACACCTTCTCTTGAAGACTAATTATTACTCCCTCTGTTTAAAAAATAGTGACCTAGTTTGACTTGACATGAAATTTAAGAAAATAAAGAAAACTTTTGAATCTTGTGGTTCTAAATTAAAATTATGTCAAATGTACAAAATTGTCCTTTAATCTTGTGGCCTTAAACATGTCACGTGGAAAACTGAAATTAAAATGTTATCAAACAAAAAAAAGGACTTTTTTTTTTAAACAGAGGAAGTAATATGTGGTCAAATTTTTAAAACTATTTATTTTTAGAAGTGTTTTTTTGGTTTGAAATATTTTTTTAAAGTAATAGTTTATGTTTGATTGATATTTAATAATAATTATGTTTGACCAAGTTTACAAAAATGCCTCAAAAAAGTACTAGTATTTCTTTCCTCTGATGCTGTTATTGATATTCAAAAAACACTTATTTTTATCTTTAAAATTTGGTCAAACACACCAACTTTTTATAGTAAATATTTTACAAAAGAGAAAATTCTTGAATTAAATCATGCTCGAATCAGAGGCGCAACAAGCATATTCTTAGGGATTCATCTGAATTAATGATAGCCTCGTGGATTCAAATTGTAAAATACTTTAACATTGCTAACATATTGATATTCAAGAATAGAATTACTTAGGTATTTCGCCGAACACTTGGCGAATACCATATATAATGCGTACTCTAAAATTTAAGGATTTCTATGTTGAATCGTTAACTCACACACCCATGATTCCACCACGGGATCCTAGGTTCGTTGTCAACCTCACACAACACCCATATCATTAATGGACACTCGTAATTTAGCCAACTCCAACAATTTTTTCATTTTCTTTCTTGGAACAAAATTTGGAATTTCAAGGTTCCAATTTCATGATTACTAGTATGATCTCAACTCATTAAGCCAACCTTAATTAATCAGTATTATTTTCTCTGTATATTCTTACTTGTTCACTATACTAAAAACAACGGAAGGATTATTAATTAGTGCCCCTTGATTTTCGCTTTAAGACCTCGATGGTTCAAGTGGTATGAAGAAACCTTATTGGTCCACGAAATCTTGCCCATGTGGGATCAGCCAACTAATAAAAATTATACTAGTTCTTTATAAATATAATCTTTTTTTTTGTTAGAAGTGTTTTCGATAAGGTATTATTAAAGTAGTACTTTATGTTTGTCTAGCTAATCCACTTAGAAATATATTTTTGCTAATATTATAACAATAATTTGTGCCGATTAAGGTTTCAAAAAATACTTCCCCGAAAAGAAAAAAAATTACTTTTTCCGGCTACTATTCAAAGTCACTTATTTTTTCCCTAAAAAATTGATCAAACACTCTAATTTCTAAAATGAATAATTTATTTTAAAAATAATATTTTTTTACTTTTCAAAATCTTGGCCAACATATGTATCATTAAATTAAAAGAACAATAAAACTACTGTTCGTGATCAATAAGATTTTGTTTAATAGTGAAAGTGATTGCAAAATTAAATAATTTAAAGTAATAAACATCAAGATCAGATTAGTAAGGATATATAATTATTATTTTTGGAATCAAGATAAGAGAATTATCAAAAAAAAAGTTGAGAAAGTCACCTCAATCAAATTACAGGTACATACGGGGTAGGTGAACCAACTCTCGTTTAAATGAGTCATTTTTTGGTTCAACGCTTTCAACAGATTTTTTTTTCTCATTTTAGAGAGTCGAACGTGAGACTTTTTAACTAAGATAGATAGATCTCAATCATTTCACTACAATTAATGTTGGTGAATCGGACTTTACTTTCTTTGTAGTACCTCAATATATTGACTTTCAAGAAGCACAGGAATAAAAAATATAATACAATCAAGTGGGCATATATTATACTCGTTTTTTTCTCTTTTTCCATTGAAAAATGATCTCTCACTAATAAGATAAACGTTCAGATATTCAATACCAACTGAACTAGTAAGATTTTCTAGAGGTTATATTCTTTACTTAAGGCTCCTCTTACAATTATTTTTTTTGGGTTGTAAATTTTGTTTTGTTGAAGTTATTTATCAAAGTGCTTACTTGGAACTTGGGACCCAATAAGTAAAACCATAGAAAAACAACATAGAAAGTGACAACTTACCAATACATATTCCTTCCGTATTTTTTTACTTGTCAAATTTTGACTTAACACATTTATTATGAAAATAATAATTGATAAAGTGATTTACAATTTACTCATATTAACAGATAGAGTCTTAATCATATTTATTCACTATATTTTTCAAAAATATTAACTCAATATTAATAAATTGAGGGTATATATAATAGATTTTTTTTTTCCTTTCTTGATTTGTTAAAAATGACGAATAAAAATAAGAATCAAATTAAAAAAATATTTGACAAGTAAATAGGAACAGGAGGTATAAAAAAAGGGTTTAAATACTGGTTTATGGGAGATAAGAATCATATCTGATCAGATAATTAAAGCAAAGATTTCTGGAGCTAAAAAGTAAGGACAGAATCTTGAATTATTTTTTAAAAACAAGAAAATTGAAATATTTCTCAATTTCATGTGTGTTAGTTATTATCCTTGTACGGGCTATGCTATTTTTTTAATCATTTTAATTTTATTGGATGTCTCCAAAAGGGACAATAATCTTTAACTTGTAATAACATTTAGAACTCTAATTACTTTAGAGGTAGTAAAAAATTTACCAAAACTATTTAAGTTGTAAACCTAATTCCTGTTCAAGTGATTAATTTTCTCACGCATAAATCATGAAAAAAAACGCGCAAACAATGCAATTCGATTACATAATGTTTGAAAAGCAAGACACATAACTTCCACATGCTGAAATATCGAGATAAAAAAATAAATTAAAAATCTTATTCAACCTTCCACATATTAAATTGGTATACCTAGAGGAAATTTTATTTGCATTTTGGGCAAATCAAGACTACGCAAAGGTATAATATCATGGAAATTTTGTTGATTTCATCAATCTTAACTAAGCCTTATACAGAGGATAGGCTGGTGAAAGTCTTTTCTATGATTCGAATCATGTTGTACATGAGTAGATTCGGTAAGATCCCGTATAAGTGAACTAGATAAAATGGTAAAAAGATGATATTTACATAATTAATATTTATTTCAAAATTAAATGAATTTGCACTTTAATTTATTAATTATATGAACACAAATTAAAGCTTGTTATTTTTGTTATTCCCTCTGTTCCTAATTACTTGTCCATTTTTAAATTGACACATCTATTATGAAAACAATGATTGACATAATGAGTTTACCATTTTACCCCTATTAATTATGAAGTGGATGAATTAAAAATTAATTTTTTTCAAAAAGTTCAATCTTTTTCAAATTAATTAATTGAGGATATAATAGGTAAACAAATTGTCTAGGGACAACTAAAAATGAAAAAGTAGACAAATAATTAGGGACATAGGAAATATTAACGTTTAGAGCCCCTCTTAATTTAATTTAGCTCTCTTTTGTTCCAGCCTCCATGGTCTAGAAAATGTTTTCCATAAAAAAGAAAATTTAACATATTTTTTAGTGTTTGGTAGATGGGTAGAAATTAATTATTTTTCAATCATTTGAACTTTTCTTTGCTTTCATTTGTGTGAATGTGTCCCTATAGTCAATTGAAATTAATAGAGAAAAAGAAATCAACATGGATAGTAAGTTAGCAAATCAGCAACGGAGAAAATGACTCTTTGATAAAATAATTACATATATATTATTATATCTAATAATTACTTCATTTTTGTAATTGGTTTCTTAATTAAGAAGAAGAAAGGGGCATGAAAAATGATTTCGAAATTAAAGACGTGTTGGAACATATACTTGTTCCTCAGCTTGTGTACGTAAGAGTTTTTTAGAAGTCCAATTATATCGTAAAATATATATATTTATTTTGACAAATTAATATGAAAAAGGTGATTTCTAATAGTTTAAACTATGAAAAAAATGACTTCCACGTGAAATCTGATCTCTGAACCTCGTTAATCACATAAATGATATTAGTGCCATATTTTTGCTTCCATAACTTATAGAATTATTTGCGGACATTATTTTATCAAACTTCAACATCATATAAAAGGACATTATTTCTGACGAAATATATATTTTATTTTTACGTAACACGTTTCTATGTTGGTTGTACGAAAGGATCGAATATTATATGTATCCACTACATGTTTTTGCTTCTTAATATATCCTCTTATTTTATCTTTTTATTCAATTCCACTCTGAGTATGAAATAGAGAAATGGAGGAAAACAAAATAAAGAACATTTACCATTGAAATTAGAAGTTGCAGGGGCAGGGAGCAAGACTTCCTTATTTGGTAAGTTGAAATCTAAAAGTAGAAGGCATTACAATACTGAAGAATACAAGTGGGACAGGTGGCACGTGAGCTCCCATATTTTGGTTGAGCAACAAAAAAATTGTAGTACTCCTACCCTTGATTTACAACATTAAAAGGTTCACAATCAAATGATATTTATAAATGTTTGTGAACATATTTTTAATACTAAAGATTTGAGCAAAAGTTATTGAGTTTTAGTGAAATCACTAGCATAGTAAACTCGTAATTCAACTTTTAAAATTCACCACGCCCTTAGGGATTCAACATTATTCTCACCAAGGTTTATTTTGCTAACATCATACTGTATGAGAGTAGTCCGAATTAACATCTTGAAGTGCATATGAAACCATAAACAAATCTCAAATCATAAGATGATGAAAATGTCAAGTGCTAAATGAGATAAATCACAATTCTCATCGTATGCACCTTTTTTAACTTAAAGATAGCATATCCCAAGAGATAAATTTATGATGTTTGTAAAATCAAAATAGATAGTATCATGAGCTTTTTTTTAGCGCACTATGTGAACCTGTGAACACTTGAATTTTCCCAATCTTTTTTATTGAGATTTGCCTAAGTATGCACTTTTTTTCCGTAAGTTTATTAGCCTAAAAATCAATCAATCATTAACATTAAGGGTGGGCATCACTTAAAACTAAATTACTAAATCGAATCAAAGTTTGATTATTGTACCAGACCAAACTTTGAAAATTCAGTATTTGATACTTAATTTTTATTATTGAATTATCGAAACTGGAGTTTGAAAATATCAAATATGTACCAAATGCTCACCTAATAAACTATTTAACATATATCTGGGTAACAACATTAATAAATGGTTTGAATGTCGTGATTGACCTATGACAAGGAATTCATAGTGTTTGAGCTTGTGTGAAGATTAAACCTCGATACATAATTTCTAGTTCAAATAAAAAAAGAGTCCTATATTAACCGATTTTGATCTACACTACACACACTCAAAATAGAAATTAGCTAAGATAAGAAGTAGCGGCAATTAATGGAGTTTTTTATTTTAAAAATATTTATGATTAATGGAGTAGTCCTTCCACTATTACTTTGCTCCAAAGGGGCAAATTAGTCACCCAAATACAGAAAGGGCAAATCCGTCAGTATGCAATCTCCAGTTCGAAAAAAGTTATTTCCAAAAGTGGGAAGTTCATATAAAAATTAGGAGACAGCCACGCGTTAGCAATCTATACGAATGACGAAGCTTTTCGTACGAGTCTGACCTTTTATTAAACAATCTGACAAATTAGAATCTTCCACGTGGCAAAAGCACACAAAACCACTATTGGTTTTTTATAAACCCGAGGTATAATAGCGGTTTTTTTGAAACGCCCTAATACCCCCACCCCTTTTACCCCCATACCCCAACCCCAACGCGTTTCACCTTTTTTCATATATAGACACACTTTCCTTATATAGGCAAATTCAATCAGAAAAAAACTGAACCCAAAACGACGATTGCGAAGTCTCCTTTTGTCTTCTCCATCAACAGCAACTTTTTTTTTCCCTTTTCCTCGAAAAATTCCTCCACTGATTTGTTCTTCTGCTTCTTCTCGTGAATTCAATTTCTCTGGTAAGTGTAAACATACATTATTTTTTTGGTTTTTTGTTTTCGCATATTTGAGGAATTGAATATGTAGCACGCAGTTGTTGTGTGTAATTGGTATTTGTAGAGAGAGGAAGTAGAGAGAGAGAGAGTGTGTGTGAGATCGGCGATGGGGAGAGGAAAGATAGTGATAAGGAGGATCGATAATTCGACGAGCAGGCAAGTGACGTTCTCGAAGAGGAGAAATGGATTGTTGAAGAAGGCGAAGGAGCTAGCGATTCTGTGCGATGCGGAGGCCGGAGTCATTATCTTCTCCAGTACTGGAAAACTCTATGAATATTCAAACACCAGGTGATTTTCGCTATTTACGAGTATTTTTTTTTTTTTTGTATCTATAGATTATTAATTTATGAATTTTTTCAGAAGTTTTAGTTTCGTGTTTTAGTTATGTGGATTAACGAGATCTGTGTGCTAAATAGTTCAATTTTGCATCTTACTTGTGAGTTTGACTTGGATAATGTGGTATTATAGATGCTCATATGATGTAAAATAAATTCTTCTAGCTAGTGAAGTTCAAATCTACTAAGTAGGATGAGCTCATATATGTGAGAGTTTATGGTTCGAAATGCTTTGTTTACTTTTTCTCGCTCGAAATGGTGCTTCATTATATTGCACGCTTTCTGCTTGTTATAATGTCTCTCAGTTTGTTTAATGACTGTGTTGTATGATCTCACTGAGTGAGAAAATAGTGAGTTCCGCTTAAGCTAAGTGACTGTATAGAATGAGGCTAGCTGGTGTTAGTTATGTCAGTAGTGCATTGAGAGAGTATTATTGCTGTTGAACTTTCTTACTGATTTTTATGGGCTAATTGATTGGGGTTCTGTTCATGACAACTTTGATGTATGATTTGAGGTTAGCTGGACTTGGCGAAACTTCGATCTAGTGTAATACATTGAGCATAAAGTTGTATGCACACCCACTAAAATGATGAATGCTAGAAAAGTTTTCATGAAATAACGAACAGAACAAAGACAGCTTCTGTGGTCGAGTTTCATAAAAGTGTGCTTAAAGACGAGCACCAGATGAACGTAAGGGCTAGCACTAGCTCATGCAGTAGAGATGCATACTCATCATACAATGTGTATAATCATTTGGCTTCTTTTGTTCACATCCTAAAACTACTCCTAATGGGCGGACAGTTATTTACACAACAAGAGATTTTGGTCGACTGAAGTTAATGAGGTGCATGTTGAAATATGTCATGGACCCTTGATGATATATAAGGCACATTGAGGATGAGATCATTTCATTACTATTGAAACTCTATTCTTATACTGCTATACGGTCACAAAAGGGGTATATATAGGTTACCAACGGCACTTCTAGATTCAATAGTGCATGTCTGGGTAGATTCTTCAATCTCCCTAGAGTAAGCTCTCCCATCTCACAATTGAAACCATTCAGTTTGTGTAATGTGACCAATAAGATTTATTTCAAAGATTTTATCTATCAAAATGACCCCCATTTTATGCAAGCTCATCCCTGAGAATCATGTTGGGTTTGTAAGGGGAAGACTGATGATTAGAAATGTCTTATTAACCCAAGAAATCATAGACGGAAAGGAACACAATAAAGGAGGTATTATTGTTGCAGGTTCTCCTGGACCTTCCTTATTAGTTGTTGTGATTTATCTACAAATTGTTGTCAAGAAATTCGTATTTAGTCATCATAAAGGGTACAACAGATGACTTCTTTAACTTCCCTAGGGGAGTTAAATAAGGGGACTCTTTATCTACTGTTTTCTTTATCATAGCTGCAGAAGCCCTTAATAAAGCCCTCACTCAACTTAATAACAAGCAGTTATAATGGCTTGTTCTACTATAAGCAGTAAGGGATCAAGAATTAACCATTTTTATTGTGCTGGTGATCTTATTTTATTCACTCCTAGGGATAAGAGGTCAGTCAAGATGGTCATGAAGGTGCTTAAAGATAATCAAGAAATTAACCTATAGCAGACTAATTTCGATACGTATGACTACGAAGACAGAAGAAGTATAAGAAGATTGAGGACATGGTCTGGTTACAGTGTAGGAAGAAAGTGGCCTATATTACTGACATGGAATCAAAGTTTTGAACAAGGCTGGTGATTGGCAAGGTAAGCTGCTGTCACGGGGAAAAAGCAATCATCATTAAGCATATTTTACACTTCGAGACACTTCACTTGCTTGTTGCCATCACCCCTTTAATTACCGTGCTCATTAAGATAGAAACTTGCTTTTCTAATTTCTTTTGCGGTATGAAAGGAAGCAATATCATTGAGCTCATGAGATTAAACGTGTTATCCTTATGAGGAAGAGAGAGGTGGGGTGGGGTGGGGTAGGGCGAATTGGTTTTAAGATATTCATTCCCTATTTTCAGCTAAGAGATGGTGGAGATTAAGAATCGAAGACAACCTTGTTAAAAAAGTAAATTGAATTTATCCCAGCTACATGAATTTACTTAGTTCATGTATGCTTTTATTCATGAACTAGGGAACAAGAAAAACTTAGAACTAGTCATGATACATGTACTTGAATAGGTACATGTTAGAAGAATTCCTATAAATATCTAGCTATGATAACCTAAAATGTAAGATAAGTTGGTGGAAGAAAATATTCCCCACTTATCTTCAAACATCATGATTGATTATGTAAGTCAAGTTGAGTGGAACAAAGAAGAATTGTTGCCTCACTTGTGTTCAAGAAAGAATTTGAATGATTGCGAGTGTTTCTCCAACCCTAGTTTTCAACATTTGTTATCAGAGCTACTTGTCTTGAGGGATGAAAAACCTTCTTACATGTTAGATGAATGGAGATGGAGTAAAATGATTATTTCATTAAATTTAAAATTTTAATAACTACAGGAATATCAAACTACTAAGTTACACTAATGAAAGTTTGTGAGAGGATGGACGTAGAGATGAGAATAAGGAGGAATATGTCTATTTTCGAGAATCAATTCGGATTCATACCAAGACGATCAACTACAAAATTTATCCATCTTTAAAGGAAATCGTTGGAGCATTATAGAAATAAGAAAAAAAATCAACATATGGTGTTCATTGATCTAAAAAAGGCACATCACAAAGTCCCAAGGAGGTTATTTGGAGATGATTCGAGTCTTGAAATGTAAATGTGGTATACATTAGAGTGATTAAGGACATATAGGAGGAGACTCCGAATACTTCCTAGTTTTAGTGTGATTTCATCAAGAATATCAACTCTTAACTCATTTTTATTTGCCTTGGTGATGGAAGAACTAACACAACATATTCAAGAGGAGGTACCATGATGTATATTATTTGCAAACATAGTATTGATTGACTAGACATATGTCGTAGCTAACATTAGATCGGAGTTCTAAAACAGAGTACTTCGAGTGCAAATTCAGTAACTAACACATGAGACAAATATGGAAGTGGGGATGACTTATAAGTCATCACTAATAGATAAAACTTTTAAGTATCTTGGGACAATAATTCAAGGAAGTGGGGAGATAGACAACAATGCATGTGTATTGGAGAGGTGTAGATGAAATGAAGGCTCGCATCCGATGTCTTATGTGATGAAAATGTGCCACCCAAATTTAAAGGTAAGTTCTACAGAGTTGTTGACCCGCCAAACTCACATAAGATGAAAGTAGTAGAGATGAGGAGACTTAGCATGGGCTTAGCATGTGCATACATACTAGCTAGGAGAGATAAGATTACGAACAAAGATATACAAGGTAAGGTGAGAGTGACATTTGTAGTGGACACAGTGAGAAAAACGAGACTAAGATAACTTTACTATTTTTATTTTTTTCTTGGTATTTTTATTAGAACTTATTTCACTCATCAATGACGGATTATAACCTGAAAATGGGGAACTTGAGCTCATGGTCTCTCCATAAAATTAGGTATATATATATATAATTGATATAATATTTTGTTGGCACCCATGAACAAAAAAGGCTAAATGGTGCATTTTTTCGTAGTGCGCCTATATTCTAAAAATTCTAAATTCGCGTTTGCTTTCACTCTTGTATTTTCCAAACCTATTTTAAAACGATTTTCTTGAGTTGAGTGTCTATTGAAAACAACCTTTCTACCTCAAATTCCACTTATGAATTCATACTGCATATGTTGTAGTTGTTGTAAGGTTCTCTCATGTGATGATATTTGACAAGAATAGAAAAGTGTAGTTGTGTTAAGGTAAATACTTACCTCATTTGATGGTTATATCAACACAATTCAAATTATTGGGTTAGAAATGGACCCAAGATGGGTTGATCTTATATTTTATCTCCATAGGAAAAGTCTTACAAAAATGGTTTCTATAAAGGGTGGTCTTGATTTTTTTTAGTACCATTGAACAATTTTTTTAAAAAAAAGCCTCCGTTTTAAAAAATTCTAACTTTTACCCGTAAGGCATCATGTAGGAGATTTTAAGACATTGAACTTGCTAAATTGATCAGAAATTGTCTTATAGGCAAAGTTAAAATTTAGATATGTTGCCCAAGCAGGTCATTCTTGAAACAGATTTAGAATACTGTTTGCATGTTGTGATTCATTTGATTTCCTCTAATCACCCTCAAGCACAATTGATCCAAGCTTGCAGGAATCTTGTTCAAAGGGATTGGATTAGAAATATGTTAAGAACATATTTATCAAGGGCATAATACATAAACATGACCCTTAACTTGGCTTCAACGGACAACTATGCCCTCTAACTTTGAGTGTGCACAAGTAGACACTTAAACTTGTATAAAATTGAATAAGTAGACACATATGTCCTACATGGCATAATACACATAGGACGCCACGTAGGACACAAGTTTAAGTGTCTACTTGTGCACATCTAAAGTTAAAGGTTATAGTTGTCAGTTGATGCAATGTTTTAAGGGTCATGTTTATGTATTATGCTTTTATCAAGATAGTGAACCTGTTCAATTGACCAAAAGTTGTCTTATAAGCAAAAGTTGGAATTTAATTAGCTATGGCACCCATAAGATATAAATTCTAACTCCTTAAAAGAGTCCGGACATTTTAAGATAGTGAACTTGCTCAATTGATAAAAACTAGATAAAATTTAGAACTTCTGCATATTGCCCATCAATATAAGCTCTATTGTTGCTGATAAGACATGCCAAACGTGAATACATCTTGAGGCCACAGGTAGAACTACTTCAATTGACCAGAAGTTCTACCTTAATAGGCAAACGTTGGGAACTAATGTACCACGACCAACATTTTTTCCAGCAAATATTTTCAAGTTTGGTTTTAAAATAAAATTATCAAGCGGAATTAAAAATTCAAAACCCTACATTTTAGAGACAAAAACCCAAAACTAGACACTTTGTGGTACATTTTATTGTTCCTTCTGTTGATTTTGTGTAACAATATTTCCTTATAAAAGAACACGAGTCATTAGAAGTGATTTTGACAAAGCGATTTAGCTTCATTGCAAACCGTAGTGCTTCTATAGGAAGTAATTCCTAGCTTGTCAGCCTTGAAAGCTAAGTCAAACAAAGGAGAAACAGTAGAATATATTATATTATCATGCATCCTATATCCATATTGTTTTGCAAGTTGATCCGCCACCTCATTTTGTTTCTTGTAGTTGCTTTCAATCAAAGGTTCTCTTAGTTGGTTCAGCAATGACCTGCAACCATGAACAATGTCAGAACAATGTAAGTTATTGTCGCGGAGGAAAAATGTAAGAGAGATACTTGGGAGCATCGACTCTTTTATGGATGATGGGGCAACAAAAACCTTTTGTTCATTTGATTGTATGTTTGCACTTAACTTTTATAGAGGAAGGTATTAAATATTATAAACTTCAGTACGAAGGTAGTGCTGGGTGCCATATTTACAATTTGAAAAAAAGAAAAGAAAAAGTGTATCCTTGATTCTTCCTACAGGGATTCTAAAACTTCTAAACAGCATTCGAATTATTTGCAAGATTTTCATTACACCAAAACAGAAAAATAAAATATCATTCATCCATCCCCCACTTTAATACGAACTTCTGCTTTGAAAGGTCATAGACCTATGACTGTTCTCCATACACATATGCTCAATTTTCATACTTCACGTTGATGACCCATATGTTCCATTTTCATACTTCATGTTGATGACCCATATGTTACATTTTCATACTTCACGTTGATGACCCTCATTCATAGAGTTTGTTCTCCTAGATCATACCTCCATAATTATTTCATTTAGTAAACTTGAATTATGTTCGCTTTAAGTTCCTTATTAAAGCATCAATCTTCTTTTCAGTTTTTACTGGTACTTGGCAGATTTTCATTATTTACTGGTATACTTGGCAGTAGCTAGATTAGTTAACAATGTACTTGACTCATTAACCATCAATATTTCATATTGCATCCATTATCTATCTACCTCAAATAAAAGTGATTTGATGAGTGTCTTATCAGTTTGTCCACCATTTTTTTGAGTCTCTAGATAGCAGCTTAGAGTACCAGAAGTTATTGCCCTAAAGGACATGTGTGGGAGCCGTCATTAGGGTGAAAATAGTCGTAGGAATTGTTTCCCACAACAATGAGTTTACACCAAGGAGAATGAGCCCCTACGTGTTTACCCTATAAGACAAGTTAGGAAATACAATACAAATGAAGTCCCATGATGTATGCTATTTGCTAATGATTTGTGTTAATTGACAAATCTAGCAAGGGTGTCAACCAAAAGCTTGACTTATGGAGAAAAACTTTAGAAAGTAAGGGTTTTGGGATAAGTAGAAGTAAGAGAATGAAATTACAAATGAAGGTGTTACTCATTAAAGTCAGATGGCTAAAATGAAGAAGTGCTATCAAGTGACATGTGAGAAGGATGCCTACCAAATTGAAAGTTAAAAAGTATATAGAACAACTATAAGACCTACAATGTTATATGGTGGTTGAATGTTGGGTCGTTAAAGATAAAATTCAAGTTCACTTAGATGGTTTGAACATGTTTTACAAATGCACTAATTCATTGGTGTTAAACAATAGTAAGCGAAAGTGTTGAAAAGAGATGGGCAAATCTAAAATGACATGGAAGAAAGTCTCGAAAGACCTATAAATGCATGGTGTTAATGCAGACTTAGCTAACAATTAGGCATAATAGAAGAAAAAGATCTATAGAGGTGATAAGCTACTAGTTGAGAATAAATTTTAGACTTGTTAGATAACTTCTAATATTATTATTATTATCATTATATATAAATAAACAGCCTCTTAGGGAACTTCCACAAAAATAAAGTATTGCATGCACCCAACATCCCAAAACAGGGGTAACCCAATACTGTCCTCCGGTTGTACAGAAAGAAGTCTGAAATAGCAAATCACCCAAGAAATTTACTGCTCCAACTGTTTCGTGCAGCAATCTTGGTTGCCAGCATGTCCATTCTTGTCTCTAAGCATATTTGCTCTATCATCATCTCATGAAGCATTTCTCATTTAGTCATTAACTACTGATGGCTAACAACTTGCTATTGTTGACGTGTCATTGTTGTTGTTAGTATTATTTTATCTACTACCATTCTACCACTAAACAATTGTTTTTAATTTTATGGGAGAAGAGAGAGGGCAAGAAAAGTTTGACCCAAGAAATTGGATGCCTCTTTGGTTTTTATCATATTCAATAATCGGATCCCAATACTAACCTTATTTACCCCAACCACCTACTGCTAGTTCCTCAACTCGCAGCAAGTGTTATGCATCTTTTCTCTAGTATGCATTTCTGTTATACTAGTCATGTTTAAGAAATTCTCTTCTTTATCTTTTTTTTTTTTTTTGAGTGGGGTTGGGTGGGTTGAAGGTATTCCAAGGAGCCTTATTTTGAAAACTAAGACGGGTCAGCAGAATGGAGTTTGGATAAACAATACAATTTAATAAGAAAAAACTTGAACATTGGACCATAATACATGGCTGCATGCATTTGGGTTTTCATCCTGAAATATCCCCTTGTTATTCTTTGTCTGAAGTCAGGTTGTATGTTTCAATATTCAATAACTAGTATAGAATTGAGAAGCAACATAGACAATGCCTACAGAAATAACGTGTGATGAAGATAGCACACTTAGATATATTCATTAGAGCATGTTCGCCATATCTCTCTTGTTTTGCTTTAATATTAAGCATGAAGGCAACAGCCACAACTAATGAGTCAATTCATACCTTGGTGATTGGTACATGAAAGTAGAGTAAAAGGAGCAAAACAGACTTCAGTGACATACCTTAAAGACAGTACCATTCACTTTGTAAAGGTTTTGTGCGCTATCACTCCCAAGTCCATTCAACTGACAAACACAAAAAAAGAAATCAAATACCAGAATTGCAGCCATCAGATTAATAAGAGGCTGCAAAAGATATTACCTGCCTTGTCTATTTACGTTCTTTCTTATAAGTAGATAATAAAGACAATTCTGAATATATTTACTTTGACAGCATGAAGTCGGTGATTGAAAGATACAACAAAACAAAGGAGGAGAATCATCAATTGTCAACTCCAACTTCTGAGGTTAGGGTAAGTTTCACTGGTTAATATGCAGTCAACTAGTCAAAGAAAAATATGCATAACTAAGGTTTCTATCATAATCACTTCATGTCGTTGGACTTAATATAGGAAATACCAACGGACTTGTTGAGTAATTGAGGCATAGAATTAACAACCTAAAATCTCAGGTTCAAGGCCTTCTATAACGCATAATATGCGCATATCTACTCTACCATGGTGAGCTTATTTCTGGACATCTGTAAGGTAGGCTGCAGCAAGCTTTTCGGTGAGATAGTCAAGGTGCGAACAAATTGATCCAGACACCACTAAAATAAGTAAAAATTCTGTTCAAAGTTAACAGAATAATTAAATGGTAGAGAATATTATTAGTGATTATACTATAGATGAAAGTTAAGAGGATCATTAAGAATTATATGGAAAATATTCTTAGTGATTATATGATAAATATAGGAAACCATAGAAACAATAAACTTCCCTCATACAAGCAGCCCTCTTGATATCATCTACCAGTGCCAACAAGAATTTCTTTTCATCTTCTCTCCTACTTATTGGGCGTATCAGGCTTCTAGGAAATTTGTAGAAACCTAAGTGAATATATCTTTGGTGATTTTATTACTCATCTCTTTCTGATTGATCATTCTAGGAAGTACCATTCTTACTTCCAGCGATCATTTAGGCAGCACTGTGCTTTCTCAGGAGCCACAACTTTTTCCAGAAAACATTTGAGGCACCACACTGATGTATTTCAGGCAACCATCTATTCCAGTCACTTATCTCTGGCTTTCCCAGCAATTGCCCTGATAATTTTTCTTGTTACTTTTTCAACAGTAAATTCAAGCTTACACGATATCCTAGAGATTTGTGTCACCATATCACTTCTCCCTAAATTAGAAAAAACATTTCCCTATGGGCTGTAAGGACACTTCTTTGGCTACATCGACAACAGTCTCTGAGAAAGAATAAGACCTTTTTACGGCGAATGTCACTATTCCAGCAACTCATTTCAGATGAGTGGCAATTATTCTGGTGAGTTCTAGTACAGTGCAAGGTGGCATGTAATCCTAACATTGTTTTTGATAAGTAGAATTTGTTCATAGAAACAGCAACAATCAAGTATTAAACCTGTAACAGAAGTGTTATCAAGATAATTTTTACTGAGAATTATTCTAAAGGTTTATACTATAGTCTAGAGAACTATTAATTACTATCTCAAAATTGAAATCCTTAATGATTATGGTTCTTTAGTCCATAGAAACTCCTAAGAGTCTAGTGTTTTTCTAACAATAAAAGCTTAGTTAGAGTTTCTTACTATTTCCTCTTTCTACAACATACATGGATTATGGTGTACTTGTGTATGCGCCTTTGTGAAAAGGATTTAAAAGATATTATCACCTATGATTAAGGGGAATAGAATTTCGGAAACAGCCGTTCTACCTTTGGGCACTGAGGTAGAGGCCAGGGTTGTGTACACTCTACCCTCCCCAGATCCCACTTCGTGGGACTACATTGGGTATGCTGTTGTTGTTGCTGGAATGTCGGTCATAGGGTGTAGAATCTTATAATAAGAGGGCTAGTGACTAGTCAAGTCAAAAACTTAGTTTGATCAACATGACTGCAAGTTGCCTGGTTATATGGGTAGCCGAATGGTAATAAAATATTAACTATAAAGGCAAACAACAAAACCGCTAGAAAGAGTCAAAATGACTATGATAATATATCTGTGAATTTACACTATTCCGATTTGATTAATTCTATTTAGATACCATGTGAGTCCTCCAGTTTTACCACCTCTAAGTTTCTATGTCATCTGGTTAGATTGCATGAGCCTGGTCCTAAGTTTGTAGTATTCTACCACTCAGATTGCTATTTTGACAGTTTAGGAAAAGAATAAAATGCACATTAAAGTATGTTGCTTTTGTTCTCACCAGAAAAGTGGAAAGAGAAAAATGAATTCTCCTCCCTTGATAAATCAGATAACTTATCCACCTTCACTTCCTTGGCTTGAATTTGGTACAACAATTCCTCATTGCCCTGCCTTTCTCCCATACTCAACACTTGTCTGTCCAAATGGTCGGTCTAGCCATATGTTGGGTCAAAACTGAAAATAGAAGAAGTGAGGGAATGATCTTAATAAAATTCAGAATGAAGTTCATTAAAGGTTTCATATTATCACCAACTCTACTGCAAAGGTCAAACTGTGTTTCCAAGGGAAATAGAATTAGGAGACGGAAGCAGGGTAACAGGGACAAAAGCGAAGAGACGAAACAGAATCCTGCAAGAAGCAAAAGATTCTCATAGTTAACAGTTAGCTGTACAGCTGAAGATGCTGGAATGGAGGCTAAAGTTTGAAAACTAATAGTTAAGATGGAAGGAAGATGCTTTATGAGAAAATAGAAACATTCATCCAAACTGGTGTCCTATAAACCATGGGTAATCCAATACATTGACAGAGAACAGGAGCTAAGTATTCCATTATTACTGATCTGGCATGAAATGCTACCCATTGAAAATGTACCAAAACTTCACCTTTTCAAGATTTAACTGGAGAGAGGTCACATAAAAAAATAGATCAGGGACTATGGCTTTAATATGTCTAGCAATCACAGCATAACTCAGGATAGAGCTGTCTTATTGTTCACACTTCACAATTACTTTGAAGCATTTTGTATCATATCAGCAAAAACATCTTCAGCTAAACAATTTTCATATAACCCCTACAGTCTGCATATTAACGCGAAAAAAGATTCTACACAGACACAGCCTGATTTCCTGCAAGAGCAATAAAAGAAAGAGTTTTATGCTCTTGAAAGGGGTACATGATTGGAAAAACAAAACCATGTGCTACCTTTTTACTGACGATCACCATTATCAACTTCAAGGATTTAGTAGTCTGCCTAATCCTGCTGTACTTGAAAATTTGGCCATCTTTTAAATTACCTTTACAGTGTAAAGGTTCTATTGTGGGAGAAGTTCTAGTAAGACAGGGACTTCAACGGCTGCTTATCCCCCCGCCCCCTTCTAACTAGTGTCAAAATCTTAAACAAAATATTCTGAATCTTAATCATTTGAGTCATGCCAATTCAACAAGGAGATTTAATTTGTGGTAGAGGTAGTAATGATTTCTTTCCGGTGAAGCCCATTTCTTGAAAATCGTCAGCTAGGGCACACTATCTCTTGTCAAATGTCTACCAAGATGACAGCTGGTGTTAACCTACACCTAGATCATTCCTATGTTCACATATAAGTTCAGGTACTGGAGCATTTGGATATTGTATTGGAGATAATTCCTGGTAGATTGATCATGGAAGCAGCACTTGACTCCTTTTAATAATAAGACTGGATAGACCACCCTAATTTAAGACATAACTAAGAATTCTGCTCGGGGGTTAATACTGCCATCATGACGTATTGCACTCATGTTCATAGCACGTTCTTCCAATGGTACACAAATCCAGGAACAGAAAATCTCGTCTAGAGCTGCTTTACAATCTTCAAGCGGGGTAACTATGATGCAACTGTAATTACTTTTTTTTGTACAACTGTAATTACTCATTTACAGAACATCAAATTTAATTACTCCTTACGGTACCAGACATCATAGTTTATGACCATCAGCTTCAAGCCTTCAAGGCCTCCAAAACAACAATAGCTTATAATTTTATCCCTGATAGCATATTGTCGAACAAAATTGGTAATGGTAGGAAGCAACAAATATAAAAACGACGCCTTGTGGCAATCTCAAGGAAGTAACTCTAAATTAAAGTTACACAATCTTAAGGGTACATATGGATCTAATTCCCGAACTACAAGGAGGGGGACGGCTAAGTAGAACCCATTACATCTAGGCTTGGTTTCCTATTGATTTCACAGCTAGTTTTATCAAAGCATGCAGAAATACCCATTAGTTTCTCCTATTATAATAAAAAACCATGTATTAAAATATAATTTCCTGTTAGCAGTTTTGGCAAAGGGAAGCGGCAATGCTGAGGCAACAACTACAGAACTTGCAAGAGAATCACCGGTAAACTCTCTTGTCCTATGTTAGATATATTTCTTACTTCCACAAATAACTTATTCAATGACCTATAGCACAAACACAGGGACTCTTGTCTCCATTGTAGTTTTTAAGACATTTAAGTAAAAATTACTCCCTTCATACACAGGGACTCTTGTCTCCATTGTAGTTTTTAAGACATTAAAGTAAAAATTACTCCCTTCATTCACTTTTACTTGTCATATATGGAATTAGCACACCCAATAAGAAAACAATAATTGACATGGCTATTTTACCACACTACCCTATTAATTGATGTTTAGTATTAAGTCTTGAAAAATGATTCGGGAATATGTAATCAATGCTAAGGGGAAGACATGGAAAAAATTTATTGTCTTTTCTTGATATGTTAAAGGTGAAGAGTAAAAGTAGGTTTGGGGGTTTCACATGAACCCCTATTAATTGATGTTTAGTATTAGGTCTTGGAAATGGTGTTATCTACTTTAATGTTGAGGGACTAGGAATTAGAGATTTTTGAATGTTCATACAACTCTACCAGGAAAGTTGGTTTGGGGTTTCACATGGAACTCAACCGTTGTGGGCACCGACAAGTATGTTATTAAATGGGATAATGAGGACCAATCATATTGAGCATCTCTTTAGAGGATATTGGGAAAATGTGGAGAGATCCTATCTAAGTGACAATTTATATATATTTTTTTGAAAACTACCCATCAAAGCAACAAATTTAAAAAGGGAGAGGGGTTTTGTTTTGTGTGGGAAGGGAAGGGAGGGGGTTGGGTTGAAACTAGAATCAATGTCTTGAAATAGAGAGGGTAGAGTCGTTGATTGTGTTAAGTTTTCTGATCATTTTTAATACTTTCAACCAACAGATATTAACAGTTGTCGACAATTTTTTTATTTTCTGAAATGGTAACATATTAATTGTCCACAATTATAGAGAATGGGGGAGAATTTTATAGGACCCATTGCTTGGATCACCATACATGCAAAGAAAATACAGAAATAATCCCAATTCACATTATTTCGTAGTTATTTCTGCTCATTTCTGTATTTCCTTTTTTCAAACTACTTGGAAATGCTTTGTTTTAAGCCGAGGGTCTATCGGAAATAGTCTCTCTAGCTCTAATGAGGTAGGAGTAAGGTCTGGCTACACTCTACCCTCACATGTGGGATTACATTGGGCATGTTGTTGTTTTTGTTGTTCTTTCTTTAGGTAGGAATTTTCCCATAACATTAGTATACGTTGATTTCATCAACAAAGTTACTAGGCAAAATAAAATATCTCCTCCATTGCACTACTTAAAATATTTAACTGTTGTGATCTTTTGGATTGACGGTGTTATTTCTTTTTATTTTTTGGGGGTTGGAGGGAATAAAGGTAATATTTGAGGGTTTTACTTTTCTGTCTTTAAATGGATGGAGTAAGGAAATAGAGAAATGTGTATTAATTGACACTAATTCCCTTGGTAGCTATTTTGTTCATAATCATGAGCTTTCTTTTGACACTACAGAAGTTCCGTTAAAACATGTCCTGTTTTTCTTCGTTTCACTCACTTTTTGACAGAACACTTTGTTAACGAACTTAACTCTCCTTTCTCTGCTTCTCCCTTCCTATCCCTCAAAACCCTTGAAGAACAAAACAAATTGAATGTACCACCTCTTCTCTCTTCTCATTTCTATCTGTCTTTCAATTCTATAGCTCTATCAGTACCCAACACCCACCCCCCAGTTTTCTGTTTCTATGTTCAGTGGGCAGTAGAAAGAGAGAAGGACAGTTCTAGTAGTGATACAAAAGGTGTCTCATCAAGGATGCCGTTTGGAATGTTCCTTCAATATCTTCAACAGTATAGGCATCCTAAGCTAACCACAAAAAATTGCATGAAACTAAGAACTAAACTATCACCACCTTGCTGGAAAAAAGCAAGTGACACTAGATAGCTTGTAGCATCAGTTCACAAAATAGAATATGACAGAGATATCTGCTCTAGGTTATCCTTAAAAAGATTGTATCTGTAAGTGCTGACAGAAAGGATACTCAGATTATTTCAAGCTACTGGTTTTACAATCAAAAGGAAGAGGCACCCAGGACCATGGTTGTAACCCTACAGATCAGGGTTTTGAAGGATCAAACAACATTCAGTCTCTCTTATGAATTAAAGTATTAGCATGGACTTCTAGGGTGCGTCTGGTATGGAGGAAAACATTTTCCAGGAGAACAAGTGGTTTCTTGTTTATTTTTTTGTATTCGGTATGCAAGTAAAAATTTATAATCCTAAAAGTATTTCTATATATATCTAAGACAAAACTATGACTCAATGAGGGTGAGGGTGGGGTGAGTGGTTGTGAGGGTTGGGAGGAGACAATGTGATTTGTTTTCCGTACTTTCATTAGGAAAGTCATTTTTCATATTTTTTTTATGACAAGGGAAACCCGCAACCGCTACCATTTGGGTGTATTTTTTTTTATGACAAGGGAAACCCGCAGTCGCTACCATTTGGGTGCGCATAGAGTAAAACCCCCGCTCCTATACAATAGCTCGCAAACCACATAGAAGAGGTAACGCACACTAAGCAAGCCCGGTGCGACAAGCTCGACCCAGAAGGCAAACCCCTTGCTTTCGCTGGCAAGGGGTTTCGAACTTGAGACCTCCAACATGGAAGTCCCAAGCCCAAACCACTGGGGCATCCCGAAGGGTCATTTTCCATATTTTCAAGGAGCTTGTTTTCATAAAGAAAATATTTCTCAAAATTTTTGGTCAACTGAACTGTACAGTGAATCTTGCAATTTACTGGAGGATTCTGTAAAGCTGTCTTCACTATATAATCCCAGGAAGCAACTCAATGTTGGAGAGTGAAAATCCAATGATAAGCACACCTCAAATGGTGTTATAGATTTCTTCCAGAGCCCCATCAAGCTGTTTAACATCAAACACCCCCACCTCTCAAGAAACGAGAAGTCACAGTTGTTAAAAACAGGATGTATAAGTCACATACAGTCAAATGTCAATTTCTCTGTTGGAATCACATGTTTCTTAACGGTTTATTTCTGCAATATAGACAAATGATGGGTGAAGAGCTTTCTGGTCTGAGCGTCAAAGACTTGCAGAACTTGGAGAACCAACTGGAAACGAGTCTCCGTGGCGTTCGTGTAAGAAAGGTATGAAATTTCCAGATCCAACAAATGTTCACTATATTAATTAAATAAAAACTAACTCTACCCCCACATGTCTACAGGACGAAATTCTGATTGATGAGATACAAGAACTAAACCGAAAGGTCAATCAACATAAAATGCAGAGACTCTTATCAATTTATTCTAAAAAGGATAACTTCTCAAGATACTAAATTAATATTTTTCCTTCCAGGGAAACCTCATTCATCAGGAAAACATGGACCTATATAAGAAGGTAAACCTAATTCATCAAGAAAATATGGAATTGTGTAAGAAGGTATCAATGTACATCACTAAAAGCTTTCACATGCTTCAAGATCAATTATTTCCTTTTGTTTTCTTATACCAAGTGAAAGAGGGAATCATTCTGCTTAGAACTCTGGCAAATTGTTTCTACATTGTGTTAAACTACAGGTTTATGGAAATAGCGATGCAAATGGAGTGAGTAGAAGTCCCCTTGTTGCGAACAGTTTAAGCATCAATGAGGACCTTCATGCTCCTGTTCATCTCCAGCTTAGCCAGCCACAGCAACAGAACTATGAGACATCGGGAACTACCGAATTGGGGTAATTTCTTGTTCATATGCTTCATTTGGAAGCACAATGGTAATTCACTAACCTGATCATTGACTATCGTCTTACTGGAAAATGCTGCAGGCTACAACTGCATTCGCAGTGAAAACCTGACTCGTAAGAGTTTTTAGTTCTCATGTTGAAGAAGCAGCTGTGCTTACAGAGCTATGTTTTAATTTTTAATGGTAGTAATGATATAGAACCCAGAGATGTCAGGAAAAAGTCTTCAGTTCATATGGTTTATGACATCAAGTTTGACAAGTGTGAGGTAATCCTTAGCACAACTACTTAAAGTAAGATAACAACAAATAAAGGAATACATTGGCACAGTATCTCTACATATCTTTATCTTTCTTGGCACTTCATGCTTATGATGGGTATGCCTATATACTAGGATTGTACTTGATGACGTTTTCAAATAGCTATAAATAGTGACTACATAAAACAGGGGTGGGAGCAAAGAAATGCAAGCAGAAAAAGGATATACATAACTGTAACTCCTCAAAGAAATTCCTTGAGAAACACACCACAAGCAAACAGTACAAAGCAGAGCTAAGAAACTTAATAAAGTAAGCCATACCGCATTGTTGCATCAATATGCTTTGCGTGCAGTAGCCTTTAGCAAGGGACAGATTAAATTCATTTCACACCAGTGTCGAACTTCAAATTCAAGTGCTAAACAAAAAAGATACAAGAAGAATTTATATTAGCAATGCTCTTCCCAGAAATTTTAGAATGGATGATCAAATAATATATGAAGCAACAACAACAACAATATACCTAGTGCAATCCCACAGGTGAGGTCCGGGTCGGTAGACTGTACGCAAACGTTATCGGCTGTTTCCATAAGACACTCGCGCTCAAGTAACAGATAATATATGGAGCATGCTCCACAAACATTCTTTTCTGCTGAAGACAGTAAGTGCTTCCTAAACAAGCTATTTCTGGATCACAAGGATTCCAATGGTAAACCTACACGAATGACATGCACTATCAACAACCAAATTTTCTATACTACAGAAGACAAAGTCTCATCAAATGACCTATTTGTACAGCAATGGATTGCATACCAAATTAACATGGAAGAAACATGTTTAGGTCATGATGTGTGTGAGCATAAAGTCCAACGTAGGCAAAACTTCGTATTACTTTGGAGAGTACACATAAACAGAACATAGTCATCTAAAATGAGTAGAGTCTTCACCATGAAAGATTATTCATCTTCTATCAGGAGATAGTTTACAAGAACGTAAAGAAGGAATAACTGTTACCATTGACAAAAAAAGTGAATGAAGGACTATTAGGTAGTGAATAGGACTGGGACATTAAAAAGGCAAAAACTCCATGGAAGTTATCAAACTTTAGTGTGTTAGGTACTATGTATTGACAAGGTAAATGGAATTAAAACTAGAAATTTGAATCTGTTTGAACAACAAAACTGCAAGCATGCTATGTTATACTACAAAAGAATATGATACCATTAATTTGGGAATTCTGGAAAACTGTAAAAGAGAAGATTTGTTTTAGATTTTAGTGGAATAATCAGAGCACGATAGAGCATCTTTTACAATGCCAATACCTAAACCGGTTGGAACATTTATTACAACCAAAGCTCAATAACGGCAGCAGCAGCAATTTCAAACAGTGAGAATACAAGACATAATTTAACAATGTCATTTGGTCAAGATTCTCAGTTCAAGACAAATAGACACAGAAGAGGGGGAGATTTGGTTCCATTTTGACTAGCACCTGCATAACAATGAAGATGATTCTCACATCTCCATGTGGTGCAGTAAGGTTCTTAAAGTTGCATGAACGAACAAATTCTGAGGAAACTGGCCTGACTCGACAGAAAAAATGGATCATCTAGAGTTACTCCAGTAGTATGTCAGCTAAATAACAATTTTCCTCAACGTAGTAACAAGATCAAAAAATTTCCAAACAAGCTGAACAAGGATAGACTCTTCCACACAGCAAAGATCTATAACACCACATTTGAGTGAGATGACATTGTACTCTCTCAAACACCAAATTGTCTTTTAGCAACATAATGTGTCCAATCTAAGTAAATAAAACTACAGAAAGGTAAATATGCTAGTAGGCACTGTTACAACCATAGCATTAATAAGTTACCCTATTGATGGGACAGGCATGGAAATAGTGTACTTAACTTATCTCTAAACATCATTCGCACTGCCTAAAGTTCCAGTTTGAGGTGTCCTTGCAATATAGTATGAGGTTATTCCAAGCTTTCTTTCCCCATTTTTTTAAAATTTCACAAACTTTTTTGAACTTTATAAATGGTTTAACCTTCTACAACCATTCCAAAAATGTGACATTGCTTTAAGGCAGGTGAACCATAAACCTTTACACACCTACAATACCCAAAATCTCGATGACTCTTGGAGTGTCCCAGATCACACACCTCTTTGTTCAAGAGTTTATGGAAGTATGTCTGCCATCTACACCTAATAAGAGTCCCATCCACCAAAACCGTGCCATCCTCATCTTTGATGCACTTCACTTGCTCCAAGTCACAAGTCTTCTCCTCTCTCACCTTGGCTGTCATGTACTTGTCCCTGCCTATGTCCCCAAGTTCTTCATACAGACGTCCAAAACACCTGCAGTCTTTGCTGCCTTAACTGCTGATTTCGCCTCCTTCCTCACCTTCTTATACTCCTCGTTGTCTTTTCTTTCTACTATCTTCACATATGTTGCTTTCTTGGCATCCACTTTTCCTTGGACCTCTTCATTCCACCACCAATCCTCTTTTGTGTCCACTGGAGTAACCCTTCAAGATCTCTAGCACCACTCTAGCTGCTCCCTTAATATAAGTCGCAGTCATCGACCTCATGCTGCGCTCCTCCAGGTCCCCATTGCTATCAACTTCTCCACAACTCCTAAGTATTATCCCAAGTCAAGGCACCCCACTTGATCTGCCTTGATCTTTGTGTGACCATACACGACACTTTTCTCCTCCTCCTCGTTATTTGCTTATAAGTCATATTCACAGTTAAGTCTTGTGAATCTATTGTATAAACAATATGGTAACAAGTCAACTTTCTTGCATTAACAAGACTAACTATAACCGAAATATATCAGTAACAGAAGTATTAAATTTGTTTCTTTTATCCCTCTGAACCTAAAACTTCCTCTGACACATTAACAAAAGGGCCCTCTAAACCTATACTTACTCTGTCACATTTACCCAAGGGGATACTATTACTTCTTGGGGAGTCAGAGGTTTTTCTTTTACGACAAGCTTATATAAAAAAACTACTAAATATTTTGAACTATTAACTTTTGTGACCAACCAAACTTGTTTTGCAGTTTTCAACTATGTAAAATTTATGTCAAATTCTTGATGAATCTATGTCTAAATCCACATTGAAAATTAGGTATTTTGACCCTCATACTATGAAGCAGAGGAAGTGTTATGCAATATATAAGATCACTTGGAACTTCTATGATGCACATTACTAGGACGTGATTAAATGAATGCACTAAAGCTTTCCATCACATCCAGAACTATATGTGGAATGGAAACTGGACTAGCTCAACTAGGACCAACTGATCCGTCATTTACCAAAATGCTAACATAGCTCACTAGCCACCAAATCTATGAGGTAGAAATCCATTTCAAAATGAGACTAGGTTTTACAATAGGAAAATATGACACTTCAACATAATTAAGAATGTCCAAAGGAAAATGAGTAAACAACACATCAACATAAAGCTCCAATCCTGAAAGAAATGCAGAAAGAATATCATTCAATACCCATGTGTAGCTTTACAGTTCACACCATGGAAAGATTATAAGAACTAAAAAACAAATTGCATTTAGTCCCAGGTAATTTCATAGAAGGGGAACCAACCATACAATAAGGATCTCACTTAATCGTTCACTCATTCTATGGTTATTTTTATCAAGGCAAGTTGTTCTATGTTATTTTCCTTGCCCACTAGGCTAATTTCACACTTCATGTTTATCTTCAAACTTAAAGCGACCTAGACAATGATGTGTCTAACAAGTAGTGGAGTTGATGTGCCTCGGGATCAAAATATACAATAGTATTGTCTGCAAATAAAAGATGAAACATCTCTATGGCTGTCCCACCTTCCGTGCAACAGTCAAGAGACTAGGATCTCAGATAACCCCAGATCACACCTTTTTTAGTTTTGATGACCACTTTGATAATAGTAATCACAGCACGGAAATAAACAGTCACCTTGTCATAGACCTCTTGAGCTTCTGGGTATAACAAAGTAAATCCACCCACTATCTTTATCTAGCTATAGAAAGTCCAGGATTGTATGTTTTTATCGATCTACCTTGGGTAGTCCTCCCTACTTTTTTATCTGACTACCAACTCCATGGGGATCAAAGTTGTATCAAATATGTCTTCTTTCAACAAAAGCAGAAGTGGTGACATTGTAGAGTATGATGTCTTCTTTTCGTGAAAGCACTTTGAGAAGTTGACAGTCTTGAATATAAGACCTTAAGTGTAACCAAAATCACCTTCAATATTAGTGTGATTATAGTGGTGTTAAAGCTTCTATCAAATGTATAGGGGAGTGAAAATCTTTAGCAAACTCATGACATCTTCTTTTACTTGTAACAGCATTACAGAAGAAAAGAAACATTCTTTTCTAGGCTTGGAGCTTTATCTCCCACACAAATGGTAAGCCCCCAAACTTCCTACAGTAAGAACTCCCTCTCCAACCGACTAGCAATTGCTAACAAATGGGAAAAATTATATTGCAGTCATCCTTTTTCAACCACAATATCCTTGAATTTTATCTCCATATTATGCTTGAGTGACTGTCATGTTAGCTAATTTCCCTTCCACCTCATCCTTTCTAATTATTCCCATTAAGTAAATCTCTCTCTCTCCAAATTCATTCATCAGTTACCCTGTTATATTTTTATCCTCTCAAATCTCAAGTACTTCTCCAATCCATCTTCTTAATTAATCTGTTCGCCACTCCAACTTCTTGGCCGGAGAAAAATACATGCCCTTTAGATATGGTACTCCCTCCAACAATCCAACACTACCACCCCCGATGGTTAGGAGACGGAACTCCTTATTCTGCCAAAATTTACAAATCAGTATATGGCTCAATATTAGCAGAGATTGAGCAATTTGGACAAACATTAGGAACATCCCCTCCCTAAACTCCAATTTCGACCCTTACTTGCCGACCCTTTAACCTCACTCAACTAAACTTTCCACACTATCAGAAATTACAACTATTGAGGAATCTCTTCCTCACATCTTAGCATATCATTTCACTTCTCCTTCATCTGTTACTTTTCACACACTTTTGATAACTGAATCTGGTATTTTTTTCATTTTATTTGCTTGCAAGCACACTAGTCATACATTTCACTCCTTTAACCCCATCTTGACAATGGCCCATAGGCTCTAGGTGTTCACTCCACTCACCCCACTCTAGTAATCTCTTCCTTCTCCTATCTGCCACTCCCTATGCATCCCATATGGGATATAGTTTCTATATAATTAGCATATAAAACTTAATACTCTATTGGGACATAATTTCTATTTAATTAGCATATAAAAACTTAATACTCTATTGGGTCATAGCTTAAATCGCATTCTAAAATTTCTTACTCTTCTAAACTTCTTTGTTGTTGCCATCCTCAATCCTCTCATATGCTCCTCACTAGACTCTTCTGTTATAATTGTCTCATATCAAATAAGAGTTTATTGTTATCTTCTTAAATGTAAAAAAACTCAAGATTCTTCCTTGCCAACTTGGTCATTGGTTTTCTTCAAACCATCACCAAGATTTGCATTTGCCCTCTTCAGAATCCCACAACTCTCCAAACTCCTTTCGATTTATCCCACCTCCATAATGCTACTAATTGGACCACAAGTTCCAGGTAACCATATCCCATCTATTTGTCTCATCAACAATACCACATATAAGAGACTTGGCCTTGTCTTCATTTCTGCCACTATGAATGTAATAGTAAACATAAGATCCTACCATTGAAAATATGCTTTTCCCTCATGTAAATCAAAGTGTTATCAAACTTTCTTAAGAGACCAGCCTTTCCCAGAGAATAGTGGCTAATCCATTAGCCATCATCACCAGTCAATTTGTAAACTTTCTAAAATCTCCTTTCTTTTATCTCAACTTCTTAATATATTTACTAGTCTCTCCCTAGTTTATGATCATCAAAACACAATATTAAAGAGTTATGGTCAATTGATGTTTGCACAGTTGTATTAGAAAGAAAACAGATGTTGAATTGAGTAGATAATATGTGATGTTTGTTATGAATTTGAATAAGGCCTTCAAATATCTGTTTGGGGAAATTTATATATAATTAACTATACTATGATTGAACCCCTTATTACTTCTTTTACTTATTAAAAAAAAAAAGCAACTTGATAAATCTTTCCAGGTAAATTTACTTGCCTATCAAAAAACCTATTGGGTATATCAGTTTCACCACCGTCTACATAAGTTGACATTAGTTATCAACTTACATTCTTAATTGTTTTTTGAGTTACATCCCGAATCCTTCCCTTGCTTATCAAAAGTGACACTTCTTTTTTCGTTATAACAAATTGGAAATAATGTATAACCCTCTATATCTCACTAAATTGTTTATATACATCATACAACCATCAAAATATAATTTCTACAATGTCAATGGCAACTGGCATATGGTCTATATGAGAATCAGTAATCACTGTCTCTTAGACTAGTATGCTTGATAGGAAAATAATCAATGTCCCTATTCTTAAAAATATTAGGAAAAGGAACTAGCTTTTATGGTAAAACTTCATTTCAAGTTTGATTCAAAATATACATAATGTTAGTTATAGTGGAACAAAATATTCTGAATTAGGACAGTACTTTCCAAGTTAATTTGAGAAGTAGACCATTAACTATTGCTGAAATTGTGTTAAATGTGGGAAGCACAAAATTGTGGTTTAAATATGTATTGTCTAACAAAATTTTGGTACACTAAACTCATTACACTTTATATTTGTCAATAGTATAAACATGTTTCCAAAAAGTATTAACACAACAAAAACAAAGTATCATTGAATCCTTGAAACTCACCAGTTGCATAAACAATTGAATTTTCAATTTGCCAACCATTATCTAATTTTATAAAAACAAAAAGTCAATAAATTATGGTTTATGGTTTTTAAAGAAGAGGAATATTTATATGTTCCAATAATTAATATTTTACAGGTTACTTTAAGTTATGTTTTACGTTATTATTAATCCACAACCATTTCATTTGACCAACAGCCAAATCAAATTTCAAGTAAGACTTTATATTATTTTGACTTTAATGAGAAAAATTGTGCTTTTCTTAATGTTTCAAATTTTTACTAATTATTTTTAATAATATCTCAAGCAACAAATTATAAGAACATTCTGCCCTAACCTTCACAAAAGTAAACCTAGGTCAGTAACCAAAATAGGAGGCAACATAAGAAAGTATTTTGGTAGAAGCAGTTATTGTAATGTGATAACTTTCAAGCGGAAGATTGCTAGTGAGCTAAAGACAAATACAGCAAATATAAAACGATCACTTAAACTTTAAAATTCATCAAGCTGAGAGATATAAGCTTTCATGATTAATCCTTCTTGTTCCAAAAATAAAGCTTTGAGGAGCTATCACATGTGTGTACAGTGTCGTATCACAGTTCATACACTAACAAGTATTTTGAAATTACAGGTGAACAACAGTTTGAACATGTGCGTGGTGGATTCATAAATCACTGTCTTAATCCATTTGGCTACATCCACTCCCTCACACCTTCTTAAGTTCCACTTTTACAGATTTACATTGGAAACAAAATATTCAAGTCAAATATTTATCATCTTTCTTATTTCAATGATGTTCTTATTCAAATTTAAGATAAAAATATAAAGTAAAAATAACCAAAAAATAAATATATAGCAGCAAGAAGAGGTAAAATCAAAATACATTACTCATAAGCTAATCTTTCTCCTTTTCAGATAAACAAATGCGCCCACTCAGGCTTTGAATCAGTCTCCTTATCAAGTAAATTAAGTGAGGTCATTAGCAATTCTGTCTAGAATACCGATCTATATCTTAATATGCATTCGTCTAAAGTAATTAAATCTATAATAACAACACCCAGCTAAATCCCTAACATGAATTCTTCTACAAATCCTTCTTCTTCTTTTTTATGACAAGTAAAACCAGCAGCCTCTACCCTTTGGTGCGAACACGGTAAAACCCCCACTCCTATGCAATATCTTCCACAAATCCTACAGCTATTCAATTTCATTTATATGACTTTTCAGATCTTTCTACTCAAAATTTAGTCAAACAAACACATTAAGCAATTAAAGAGAATAGTGACGTAAACTTTTTTGTATAGAAACAAGTTCACAGTAAGGAGGAGACAGCATCAACATACCCAGTGAAATCCTACAAGTGAGGTTTGGGGAGGGTAGAATATACACAGATCTAACAACTATCTCATGGAGGTAGAGAGGCAATTTCCGAAAGACTCTTGAGCGCAACAAATCCAGGTACAAATAAGACAGAAACAATGACAACAAAAATAGTATGATAATTGAAATATCAAAACAAGAACTACAATAATACTAGTAGGTAAAATAGTTTTTCTTTCCTAAGCAATATATAAGATCCAATACAGTGTACAACGATCATCCTTCAATCCTACAACTCTTTATTCTATCCCTCAATATGGACAATTCCCTAAACTTTAATCTTAAAAGCATATGACTAAACAAAAGGAATCATTTACACAAGATGAATTTTCATTTCTCTCGGAAAAAAAATCCTCAATTTATGTTAGTACAATGCCTAAATACAAAAGAAGTAGATTAGGTAACCAATCCATTTCACGCAGTAAATTGCTTGTAATATGATCACTAAACAATTTTAGAGGGACCAAGCTAGTTAACAATAATATATTCCAGAGAAATGTGCAACAGCTTACATGATGTTAAAAGATTTCAATTAGGTCGCCAAGTGGTATTTCAGTTCAACTTCTACTGTAGGCCATTAAACTGGTAAATCAATCATTTTCTTGCTGATCATGTATTACATGATGTTGCATAGATCACTTTAGATCAAAAATACAAAATGATGACAAAAGTAACAGGAGGTAATCATAACACAGTTCGCGGGAGAAGCCATAAGATGTACAGCAGCACTAAGATTATATCGCACAGGTAGAAAGCATATTTGACCTCTAATATACACAATTACATAAAGTAAATGCTATATGTATTCCGTCATACTATTCTATGAACTACGATGATGAATTGATGCCGAAAAAGAAAAATGCAAAAGAAACAAACAGAAGAAAAGTGTACATGCAATAACAAATCTGAAGCCAGCACAGATTTCACCGAGAAATATCGAAGTACTTTTGTTAACTGAAATACAGAAGCAAAATTATGACAACAGTACTTCAAAGTGCAACATCAAAACCAAGACAAAATGCTTCCGAACTTGTGAAGAAAAAAACTCCAATAACTCGCAAGGAAATCTTTGTGAACCAAAAAAATTGCAAAAAATAAGAAAATACGAAACTAATTGAAACGTATATTTAATTTTAGTATGAAGAAAACAGCATTACTCACCTGAAAAACGAAGCAACGCATTTCCACAATGCTGTGAGTGTAATTGCATACCACATCTATTATAAACTTGTGATCAGAAAAAAGTTTCTGCAAAGGAATTGAAAAAGGCAAAACAAAAAATGATTCCGATCAGCAAGCTGCGATAAATTACTCGATCAAGAAAAGAATAAAAGGAAACGTATCGAAAAACGCAGTTAGTTTAGAAGCAAAGGTGGAAATTGAGTTTAGCTTTCAACAAAGATAAACATATGATATTAAATATTATTTTCTCTTCTTTCTCAGGAACCAAATAGAAAAAACTGTGAATTGAACCACCGCCATGAGAAGAAAGAACAAACATTGCGAGTTCATCCTGGAGTGATCGATCGAAAAGTTTATCGGACAATTCGAGGAGAAGATGAAGAGGGTGAAGTAAGAATTGAAAGGAGAGAATTCGATTTGTGTTCGCAGCAGAAACAGTAGGTTTCACAGAGACTAGAGAGAGGAAATGAATAGAGACGGAAATAACGATACATGCGTGAGCTGTGAAGGATAAAAAGGACGGGGAAATTGGGATGAAAAACCTGAAGCAGCGTGGGGCAGGGGGTTGAGAAATTAGGAGTGCCCCCACGAGATATGTTTTCGGTTCTTTTGATTCTCTGGGGACTACTGCTGTTTCCTGGTGGCGCCCCAATGGTGATTATTTTATGGCGTTCTTATATGCTTTTCTGGGGACTTCTTGTTTTATTGTGACTATCAGGTGAGTAATTTTTAAAGCATTTTCTACCTGCAATCCCATGTATTCTCTCTCACCAATACAAAATATTTGCTTGTCAGAACTTTCTATTAATTAATTTAATTAAAATAATACTTTCTCCGTTCATTTTATTTGTCATATTTTACTTTTCGAAAGTCAAATGATATGGAGTTTGGCCAATATTTTAATACGTGTTTTTCATTATTATATTAGTAATATAAGAGGAATGGTAACTTTTAATATTTTTTATATAATTTTTGAATATTTTAATTTAAAAAATAAATTATTGAATTAATTTAGTATCACACCCTTTAAGAAAAGAAGATTAAGACATAAATTAGACATAATTTTTCATTTTTACCCTTATTAATTATTCTCAAATTTATGATTAAAATAAGTAACTAAACATTAATTAATAATTAATTCCAATACTAACTAATTAAGGGTAAAATTGGAAGAACAATCTAAAAATAGTCTTGAAAATTGAACAATTAAGTTAATTTGAAAAATAAAAAATGGCTCAACAATTCAATCAATTTGAAATGGAGGGAGTAAGTAAAAATGAATAGAGACAATATTTATTTGAAAATGATTTATAATTATGACTTTTAATATTAACGACAAATTTGTAACTATTTAAGTGTACTATGCAACAACTATATATATCCAGTGTAATTCGAAAATTGAGATATCGAAAAAGTGGTGGCTATGTAATCTTACTCCTACATTGTAATGAAAAATTGTTTTTGATAGACCTTAGCTAATTATTAAATATTGTAATTAATATGTATCTTTAATACCTAGAGATAAAAAAAAATTACCTAGGGATAAATGTTAGTGTTTATAAATATATATTTTTCAAATATTAACGTTTAGCTTTTGCTAATTAACTTTTATTTTAAACATTACAACAACAATTATATTGTAAAAAAAGGATTGTGAAAGGCCCTCAAGGCCTAGCTCAAGTGGCAAAAGGTGGAGGATTTGTGGCTTAGGTCACAGGCTCAAGCCCCACACCATGCAAAGCAAAATCCGGTATTTAAGTGGAGAAGGGTAGAGGGGCAGGCCCATTATCCACCGAATTTAGAAGACTCTGATTGGTCCAAAGGGCGGGTCAATTTCTCGGTTATCAAAAAAAAAAAGGATTGTGAAAGTTTTTCAATGGCTTAGTAGTATTTTTGGTCTCTTTGTTATGGGGTAAATTTCTAATCATAGTCCTTGTGATATGACTAAATATAAAATGTATTATTTCAAAAAATAATCCAAATATAATAAATTTTTAAATAAATGGTCCAAAAACACACTTGTCAATTAGCTTACCAAAATTGGAAATTTTCAATAACTAAAGAACCAAAAACATTGTCCCTTTTAAAATTGTCATATCTAATAGAAATGATTTTTTGTTTTTGTTTTAAGTTCTCTCTCCCTGATAAACATAAAATTCCCAATTGTATTGATGGATCTCTCACATCTCTCTTTTTCTCAAGAAGCATATTGAGATCTCTTATAGTCAGTAGTTAAAAGATAACA
>JAJOOS010000443.1:0-58072 GCA_029582725.1 Solanum chiquidenum
GAGCGAGATCTGGGAGAGGGGAGAGAGGAGAACGAAAATATATGTATATATACAATTTTCTCTCGCTTTATACAAACACAAACACACTTTATACACTTGCGTTTGTATAAAAAATGAGAGAGACTGGGAGAGAACGAGAGTGGCGAGCGAGATTCACTAGGAGAGAGGTGAATTAGCAACAGTTTGCTATGGAGTACAATTAAATCAAACTATATTTATAGCATTTAATTTAAATTAATAGTTTGCTATTATATACAATTTTCCGATAAAAAAATCGGGTGTGATGATACCTATCTTATCCCACCTAGAGAGGTTAGCCTTTGTGGAAACAAGAAAAGAAAACAAAGAATTAAGAAACACTACTCAAAATTTATAAATATAAATATACCCTTCCCCAAAACCTGGTGTCACGTAGTAGTCACTAGATAATAATATAGATTCAATGAAAGTACAAGTCTGAATGTCTTCAGTTCTATAACAGAATAAAGACATAATGTAAGGTATGTGACATCTGCTAGCTTCAAACAGTGATGCAGGAAGGTGATCAGGAAGAAATGGGCCATAACCTACACAAGTGTAGAAAAGCGAGGGAATGAGTACATAAACAACAAAGGCACTCAACAAGTATCCCTGACCCTAAAAAAATTGATGATGAACACCCTAACCACTGATGATGAACACCCTAACCCTAACACATCATCCGAACCTCCAAAATACTACAACCTACATATAGAAATCATAATTCAATCCATCCTAGCAGATACAATAGTAATAAAGGTTGTAGCGCAATAGAAGTAACTCAGCGAATAAGCAACACCATCTGATTTCCAACAATGACACTAACGGCGAAAGGGGAACTCATGTAGCACTTACAAGAGAAATCAATCAATGTTAACAATAAATCACTCACAGACAACAATCAATGATAATGAAGTGCAATTGCAATGCAAATGTCATAGAGAATGTTGCATGTATGTCCTACCGATACACACTCGCTGCTCAAAGGATAGTCGGGACCCATGCGGTACATATAAGTCCATACACCTACCCCGGCTCGGAGAACATCGCTCGAATTCATATCTGCATTCATCCTCGGTGCGGGACATGTCCCTCGAAGTCACGTCGTCTTGTCTTTCTTGTAAGATAACTTCTTCAATTTCTCATAGTGTCATTTCATATAAGAGTTTCATCACAATTACAAGTATGTAAGATCATATGCATAATGAGAGGATGACAATTTCACTCAATAAATCAACAACATCACTCATGGGCATCGCACGAATAAGGAAAGGCTTAAGTCATATGCGGCCCCTTAAAGTTGTCCGCATATTTCATTTAGACACTTTAAGTTAAACTTGTACCTATTGAACACTTTAACCTTAACAAATATATACCTATTTAACATAAAATTACAATCAGTTAAAATATTAAGATGCGTGTATTTCAAACGCTTATACATAATAAACATACCAATAAAATGATGACACGTGGCGTTGGATTCAACTTTTTAAAAAGATCTATTTAAATAATCCAAAATGTTTTTTAAGAAATTAAAATTTATTATTTTGAATTACCCTCCCCACCCCGCGTCTTCTTCTTCAAACCCATATCCCCTCGCCCTTCTATTGGCGCCGGCGCCGGCACCGGCGGCCCATAAACCATCATCCGACCTCTTTCTTTTCCTCCATTGATCAACTCACATCTTTCTTTCCTCCAATTGAATCTTACTCTTTTCATCAGCGTCGGCAATACACCATCCACCAAGCTAAATACCTATTCTTTTTCATTTTAATGGCATCAAATCCTTCTATTCATTGTCTTTATCCACTTCCCATTTGTAATCATTTATCACAATTATAACATATAATAACAAACTTTTGTTCGAAAAAATTAATTCATATTTATTTTACCGTATTAAATGGAGTTTTGCCGGAATACTGAATATGCAGATCTACATAAAAAATAAAAAAAAGGAAAAAAGCAGAAGAAGAATTGGAGACGGTAAGCGAAATAGATAGGTGGAAGGGGTGGGGTGGGACGTGTATGTGTAAAAAAGGATTATGGAAATAGTAGAGAAGAATGGCAAATGGAGCGAAATATTGGGCTGGGAAGAAGACTTCCTTTTCAAAAGAAATTATTTTTTCCTTTTTTATTAATTTTGTATATAAGTTAGTAAAAAAAAGAAAAAAATTATTTTCAATAGTTTTATGCGCCCAAAGAGAGTGTAGTACACGATTTTTGACATGTCAACATTTTGTGTCTAATCGGAATGACTTTTAAACAAATAAAGTGTTTAATAGAAACAAAGATATGTTAAGGTGTTCAAATGAAATCTGCGGACAACTTCAAGGGGTCATATGACTTGAGCCATAAGGAAATTATAATATCCATCAAAGACACCCATGGGCATAATATAGAGTGATGACTCAAACAAGTGCATTTAACCCACATGGTTGACTCTAGTTTTCGGGTGGGTACTCGTCACATTATCCACACACACAATCCCACTATTTCCCATTGCTCCCCATTACAATAACACAACACATAGAGTGTAAAACCTGGAGCTGCCCAAAAATGCTCTTCGCCAATCCAAAGGACTCTTTGAGAACACATTCAAGACCCCGCTAGCGTGAAGACTAGACAGCCAGACCCTTCATGAATGTGGTCAAGGCTCCACGAATGCGAAGGAGAAAACCAGTAGCAACAACAGAAACATGATCAAGAGTCAAGACTAGTCTTTTATTTTCCGAGACAGTCTGTATATCTGTTTATATCTAGTCTTGAATGTACACGACATTAAGTAAACTAGTTTATCATATTATAAATCAGTAAATATACATGTTAGTATTAAGTAAACATTTCATTGCTAACATATACAAAATTTATACGCAAATCATACAAACATCTCAATATTTTACATGCAACTTACTGGAGAATTAGCAAGATTGAAATGAAAAAGTCACACTTCAATCAATCCATAATTTCCTAAAATCTATTCGATTGAAACTCCAAACTTTCAACTCGAGATTCAAATATGAAGTCAATAGTGTTCTCTCAATTAAAAAATTATTGCACATTAGAATAGCGATATTGAATAGCTCTTCCAATATTCTTCATCTTCGACGTTGGATTAACAATGGTGAAAAGAATTGTGAAGGGAGATGCCAAATAAATGGTGAAAATAGTTCTAAAGAGAGAGGCCAAATAAAATATTTGAAAGAGTTGTGAAGAGAGAGAGAGAGATTTTTATGTTTTCTTTGAAAAAATATATGAATGAATGAGTGGAACAAATACCAAAAATTAGTCCATTAATCACACTCCCTAAAAATCAGCCCAAATTTCTATATTTTTAGGACAAAATCGTGATTACCTAAATTGTTATGTTTAATTTGTGACTTAAAACTGTGTTTTGTAAATAAAAGAAGTATATTTATGTATTGTATGTTAATGTCTTAAATACATACGGTATGTGATTTTTCCTTTTTAGTATTTGAGAATTTTGATTGTTTTGTCAAAAATATTTGTCAATGACAAAAGTATACTGCCAAACAATATTTATCAAGTTTTTCTCAAATATTTTTGACAATATCTATGGCCAAACAGGTCCATAGATTATACTACAGTTTCTCCAAAACTAACTTGTTACTCTATATATTCCCTATGTCCTAATTTCTTTGGTGTGATTTTCTCTGTAGTTCGTTCCAAAAAAAGAAGAATAGGTTTTAAAATTAACTTTTCAATAACAAACTTTTACAGTCATATAAATAATAGGTTTTAAAAGTAACTTTTCAATAACAAACTTTTACAGTCATATAAATACTACTGTATTTTTAGGATTATAAATTTTAAAAGTATTAATACCACAAAAATATTACTGGCTAGGCGACTCCATAATTGGGTACTTGTGGTAAGAGGTTTCAGATAATCAATGTTGGTCATGCTGCTCACCCTGCATTCATATGCAGTGCTTATCACCGGTATACTTTTTTGTTGATTGCACCTTCCAATTTATGGGGATCGATTGATCAGTTATGTTTGTTGTTTGTACCTTTCGAGATTATGGGGCTTCAGATAGGATATTGTTTGACTATATTTTGTTCTCTGTTATTGTTTTCCTGCTAGCTGATAGACTTTTACTTTAGAACTGGTCGCGGGTCCTCTACCCTGGATAGTTGACTTGGTATCTTAGTTGCTTGCGAATAGGTTATTGGCTTGCGTTTCAGGTACGTTCTTGACTCGACTTCTTTTCCCTTGTATCATGTTTTTGTTCCTTATTGTTTTCTACCTTATTATCTCATGTTTAGTTACACGTGCTATGCATTCCTTATTACTTGTTGTTTATGCTTGTGTTATCTTTTGAACACAGTCGGTCGGTTGCCTACTGAGTACCATTTTTTATACTTATACTACACTTCTCTCCCTACAAATCATAGTTAAGTTATCGTCGTTGATTTGGATTCGTGTGGAGCAGCTTGTAGTCCGGAGATTAGGGTGAGCTCTTGCCATTCGGAGTTGCCGATTTCCGTCTATTTTTGGCTAGGCTTAGTGTTTATCGTGTATATATTCAGAGATAGTTTGTACTTACTTTGTATTTATAAACGTCTTGTACTCTTATTTTGATTAGATGCTCGATTACTTACTGATGCTAGGTCTTGGGATGGTTCTTTGTGTTGCATTTCTATTGACTACCTTTTCTTCGCTTTGCTATAAGCTTTATGCTTCTTGTTGTTCACTTTCACTTGGTAGTCCGTTGCTTATGTATCCGGGCTAAGGGTTAGACTTACCTACTGTTAGGGTGTAATAGGTGTCATCATGACCTGAGTAATCGGGTTGTGACATATAATAACTTCCAACTTCCAACATACTTTATGTTCTCCAGCCGGCCAACTAGTCAAAAGTTTATCCTATATCCTCTTCCTTAACAATATATTTCTCTTTCTTTGTCAAATTTATACAATTTTCTTAGTTGATGATTTGAAATTTTCACATAAATCATTTGTCATATGATATGATATATTAAGTTTAGAATATAGTTGATCAATTATAAGTAAATAATAAAAACACAGATCAAAGTAAATATCCTATATTCATTAGTTTGATGTGAATACATTTAAAATATTTTCAATGGTTAGTTTGAATGTTATTATGTACTTTCCTAAAATAACTGCTAGTCAAACTTCGATATTACTATGATCTTATCCCCTCTAATCCAAAGCACCAAACACTGCTTAAAGAAAAACACTAATTAATTTCTGAGATTTAGCAATATGATACACTATAATTAATAACTGCCTATTAACTTGGTCACTCTTATCCCTTCTATCCCCACCCCCCACTATATACATCTCTCTCTCCCTACAAGTCATTATCAAGTAAATGCAAGACCCCAGTCTCCCATTTCTAATATCCCATATACTCGATTGATTTTATTCAATGGAAATAATGAAGAAAATGAGTCTGATCAAGAGCCGATGAAATCATGAAAAGGACGAGCTATTGGAGAAGCTAGTAGAGGAACATGGAGCAGAGAACTGGTCTCTTATTGGCCAATTGATTTTTAGTTGATTTGAAAAATCGTGTAGGTTTCGGTGGTGTAATCAGCTTAATTCTTAAGTGGATCATCGACCTTTCTCTTGAATAAGATGATACTATTATCAAAGGTCATGCCTAATTTGGTAACTGATTGGCTATCATTGCCCATTTGTTACAGGGTTGAATCGATAATGCGATAAAAAATCATTGGACTTCAATCCTTAAACGGAAGTGCCCTTCAATGTCTCAAAATTTGATATTCAAAAATCCTCAACCGCCATTTGAAGAAATCGTTCAGTAACCCGGGGATTGAAAATTTAGGTTGTCCATATAGATCCGATCTAAGAAATTTGAGTTTTTCTAGGTTCCCTTAGTTGGGTATGTATCCTCACATAGACCCCATCGAGTCGAATTTTACTTTTTTTAGTGTTTTCACCGGTAATGCTCAATCCATTAAGATCTTTGAGTTCACAAGGATTCAATTTAAGCAATTTGGGTTTATCTAGGTGCCCTCAGTTGAGTCTTTATCTGCCTATTATCCCAATAGAAATTTTGCCTTTTTCATTAGTTTTAGCAGTAATGCCTGAGCCATCAATATCTCTGAGTCCATGTGGATCTAATATGAGCAATACGTATTTATCTAGGTTGCCTCAATTGAGTCTTTATCTGCCTAGTGCCTCATTTGGTGAAATTTTGACTCTTTCATCAGTTTCACCAGTAGTGCCTGATTTATTAGCATATTTGAGTCTCTCTTTATCGGGACTCAGATCTACCAAGAATTGAATCTGGTGAATCAAATCAAGTAAATAGGTCAATGGGCTCCTGTATCGGCATTTGAACCCACTACATCAAATTTCATGCCCTAAATTTCAGTAACTCAAAGTGGCAATTTGGGTCTTATAAGTATGGAGAAACAGTTGTTGAGCCTAGAATTTTTTATAGTTTTGCAAGATATGATACGAAAAGAAATTAAAAATTATATGTCAGAGTTTCAGAATGAAAGGGCTTCAATGAATACGGAAGCAATTAGGGATGCTATTGTTAACAAAATTTGTGTTAGCAAAGATTGAGTAAATGTTGAATAAGGAGAAGGAAAAATGGAGATATCATAGTTATTATTTTCTTTAAAATTTAGTTGATGTTTTTACAGTATCTCATTAGACTTTCTTAGGAATGTAGGAGAAAAAGAAAGAGAAAAAATATTCATAGAAGTGTATGGAAGCTCCAATCACCTTCACCCCCTCCCACCCCACCCCACCCCACCCAAAAAAATAGAATTGAATATGAATTTTTAAT
Source organism: Solanum chiquidenum (assembly GCA_029582725.1). Taxonomy (NCBI): domain Eukaryota; kingdom Viridiplantae; phylum Streptophyta; class Magnoliopsida; order Solanales; family Solanaceae; genus Solanum; species Solanum chiquidenum. The sequence continues at coordinate 6,829 of JAJOOS010000443.1, forward strand.
TATTTTTTTTTATGAAATCGATCATTTTTATACTATTGGAGGTGTTGTTATTAATATAGTTTTTTTGTGATTCTTTTTATATTTAAATTTAACCATTAAAATAATCATTTAAGGTTTTTGATTAACTAATTTTTATTTGAGGTGATATCAAAAAGAAAATTAATAGGTGGTTTTTTTGTTTTTTTTTCAAGTGATAACCATTTTAAAAATGATGATGTTTTTTATTGAGAAATAATTTAATTTTAATTTTTTTATCATTATTTAACCATTAAAATGATCTACAGTCACACACTAGTGTTAATATCTAATTAGGTTTAATTAACTATAAAAAATAATAAGAATATATTTGATGACTTATTTTAATAAATAATTAAAAATACAATAAATATTAATTATAACCTAAAAGTAAGTAAAGTTAGTAGCTAACAAAAACTAACGATGAAAAGGCTTATCCTTCAAGGTGAAAATGTGTCTTCTTTTAATATATAATATAGTATAAATAAATATAGTATTGAATATTTTGTAGGATTTGGGCTAAGACTTTTGATATTATTACTTATGCAACATCTTTGAAAAAATCAATGAATCGAAGGAATAGTTCATAAAGTTGCTTAAAAATATAGTATGAAAATACACAATATGTACTAAATTGGATGTTAAAAAGAAGAAGAATAGATAACTTGAAAATGTGAGAGAACCCCTCTACCAACAAAGGGTAGTATGAACAATTATTTATTATGCCTTATCAGAAAAGCCACAACCCTTTGAAAAAATCACATCTCTTTGGAAAAGTCACAATCCTTCAGAAAAGTAACAACCCTTTGGAAAAGTAACAACTCTTCAGAAGAGTCACAACCCTTTGGAAAAATCACAATCATTCAATGTGAAAAGTTGTCTTCTTTTAAAATATTTTATCTTATTATAATATTAATAACTATAGAATATGTACTAAATTGAGTGTTTTAAGAAGAAGAAGAAGAAGAATTGAAAACTTATAAAATTCATAGTTTAAAAATGTCGGGAACTCCTCTTTTTATAGTCATCAAAGGTAGTAATTAACAACATGTTCTTATTATGCCTTATTAGAAAAGATTTATTATTATGGTATGTGAAACTTTCTTGGCATGCATATGATAATATTCTATTTGGTAAAATTTTTAAACCTTGAAGATATGATATGTATTAAACATTGTGATTTTTTATAATTTATTTGATTACTCCATTGATTACAAGCACAAAAATTTGATTTGAATATGCTATATTGTTGTACCATTTAACATCATATAAATTATTAAATTTGGGATATTCAAGTAATGTGCTTATATGAGTGTGTTTTACTTTTATCTTCCTCAAGTAATAAGCCTTGTTAAATAGATAGTCGTCATACATGGAGATAGTTTATGACATAAAATATGTTTACTTTAATTTATCTACCTTTATGATTTCAACTATCTTGATATAATAAAATTAAAAAGGTCTAATTTTAAGTAGGTTAGTAACTAATATACCACTGCTTTATGTTTCGCACTAAAATTGATTGATGTTCATTTATCTTTGTATTATGAATTGTTGATTGTACAGTCAAGAGTTTTTTAGTGGCGTCACAACTAGGTTTAACAGGAATAACTTAAAAATTCATGTAGGCATTGAAGAAATTGAAGAAATAGGGCGTATAAATGGAAAAATGATCTTATGATGTTGGTCTGATTTGTAGAAAAATCACGAGACAATGAAATTGTTGATGGTGAGAAGAGGGATGAATTTATTCAAGAAGAAAAAAGAAAAGCATGGGAGAAAAAGAAGAGAATTGTATGGTCAAAAGTTCTTTAAAGTATTATACTATTGTAGTATAAAAGATTAAACTTCAACAAACTCGGGAGAAGAAGGGTTAGTTTGCTCTAGAGCTTTTCTAGTTGATGCTATTTTGGTTAGAAAAACGTGTATTATAAAGGAAAAACAAAATTTGTTGTTGAAAGTTACTACTATGGATTACAAGGTTGGTAATTTCTCCGTTGTTGTGTCACTTCAAGACTATTAGACATCAACTTCGGTCCAAATGATCCGAGTCCAAAATAAAATAGTCGCCCCTTCCTGGGATACATCATTTCTTCATTGACAACGTCATTGCTTCAATATAAGGATGAGATTTTCTATTCTTGAAAAAATCCTCTGAGATTTATTGACTTTGCATGCCCATATTTTTTGGTTTTTAAATTATCCTCATTGAAGTGTTATTTCAAAATATAGGTCTTTTTCTGGTTAGAATGATTTGTTAGCATCAATGGATATCTCATACTTTACTCCCTTTAATGTATGTTTTTTTTGCTATTTTGTTGTCTCCATAATATTGTATTGATTATTTTTTGTTTAACATATATATGATCTCACTTGGACAAGGCTTTTGTCCTTTTAATATTTTTTCCTTTTTTCTTTCTCATTCGGACCTTATAAATATTTTTGGGGTGAGTTATGACTATTTTCGGCAAGCTTAATTTGAAGAATATGAAACAAAACCTACTCTAAATAAAATTAATAACTTAAGTTACAAAAGACATGTCTATTAACATGGATTTGTTATTTGTCATGTACCACGTCATTGTTGAGCATTTGAATTATCAAGCAATTCAACATTTTGATCTACTTGTACTTTCCTAATGCAACAAGTGTACACATATATTTCTGAAGAAGTTGTAAAGTTGTACTAATGAAGTCTAGAAGGGCCTTGAGTGCAGCATTATAATGAAGAATGAATTTCTAAAAAGGTTCAAAAATATTATTTTGTTGTTTCAAATTTATTTTTCTCCTTCCGTAAATTTTGTTTGAGTAACAAAGTATCAGTAATGAAAATTGTTGAACATTTGGCCTTGGACAAGTAGATTATGTCTTTAATTTTTTAATTTATGTTGTTATGGTGTAATATTTTAACGGTTTTAATTTATTTTTAACTTAAATTAAATTTTGAAATAATTTACATAATAAATTTTTCCAAAAGGAATATATTTTTCTTCTTCTATAATTTTGTTTGAGTAGCAAAGTAACAATAACGAAAAGTGGTGAGCGTTTGGCCTCAGAGAAGTAGATTGTCTCTAAATTATTTATTTATGTTGTTTTGGTGTAAATTTTTAACGGTCTTAACTTATTTTTAACTTATATTGAATTTCAAAAACTTTCACATAGTTTCTTTTCAAAAAGAAGTATATTCTAACCATAAAATTATCAGATTCTATATTTTTCATTTACAAAAAAATAGAAAAAGTGATGCTTCATCGCTTCATAAAACACCATTCAATATTAACAAGAAAATTATATCACCAAATTGATATTGTGATAAATTATGTAAAAGATAAAGATGATTATATATCAATATATTTTTAATCATTGATTATATATTTACAATTCTTGAGATATGTGATAATGTCAAATCATTTAATTTCTGTTCAAATATTCTTAAAATATACTAAAATTTTACTCTCTCTCTCTCCCCCTTATAATAGTCGAATATTGAAAAGGATTTTCAAAAGCTTGATAAGATTATTTATGCCCGAGCGAAGCGCGGATAAGTTACCTAGTTTTAATAAATAATAAAAAAAAGATTATAAATAGTAATTCTTCTTCTTTCCTGTTACTTAATTAAGTTATATCTAATTTATAGATCGTCTGATGAACTACAAGGTGCAAGCAGGACATTCTCAAAGTGTTGTTAACAAATTCAATAATAGACAAATGAGTGGGACTTATTTTATTGGGATGTTCAACTGGATTCTGAAGGGCATATAACTAATTTTTTTTATGGAGATATGATCGATCCAGAATTAACTACACGTTTTTGGTGATGTGTGTATTTTGATACCATATATCAAACATATAAGTATTGTATGATTTATGCATCGTTTAGTGGAATAAATCATTATTGACAAAATATAATTTTTGATTGTGCTTTTTTATTTGAATCTTCATATGGTTATTCTTGACATTTTTAAAGTCAATGAAAAGTATTACCCCACATATTATAACTAACGAAACTCAAGCAATGGCAATTGCCATTAGAAAAATGATGTCGAGTATCATACATAAATTGTGTTAGTGACACATACCTCATAATGTCCCATATCGTTTGAGTTCACTCGAAAATGAGTAAGGTTCTTTAATCTCTTTAAAAAATGCATGTCTGAATATAATTCTATATAAAGAAACATGAAAGATGATGCTTACAACATACAATATTGAAGAACACAGTTGTTGGTTGAATAATTTTTATAATATTCAACACATGTGGTCAACAACTTTTAATAATTATGTGTTTAATGATAGATGAAAAGTTACATCTCAAAGTACTAATCATGTCCTAAATGGATTTAGACATTCCAACACTGAAAAGCCCCAAAAGTTTTAAAGTCCATATCAGATCTTGAAAAGTTCAGAAAAAGTAGTCTGTAGAATTTTTTGTATTTTACGGAAACCATCTACAGACCATAAAAGGAATCACAAACTGTAGACGGAAACTGTAGACCAAGTTCATAGAATTTAAGGATTTAGTATGAGAATTACGAGTACTGTTCATGGGTCTTCCCTAAGTTCAGAAATAGGAAATCTTCCCTGAGTTTTGAGGGTGTGGTATACTAGTCATAGAATATTTTATAGATCGTGGTTTGGTTCGTAGATCAAAGACATGAAACTCAGAAGTTATCTTGATTATTAAGGATGCATTTTACGGCTCGTAGATTAATTTCGGAACGTAGTGTAATGACCTGACCCAATCGTTATGAGTAGGCCAATAGTGAAGATTTTGGGCCAGAAAACTTTCTAGGTAGTGGCTTAAATTATTTTGGCTAGGCCAGCCTAAGATAAAATCTGGGCATGGTGAGGTCTAAGACCATTCAAGAATGGGTGGGATGTAATGTTGATGTTTTTCTTCAGATATACATGTATCCAAGGCATTAAGGAGTCCAAAGGGCTTTTTGAATCAAATTTGGTAGGTAGAACTCTCGGAATTGATCTTGGTGTAAAAAGTATGTATTGGGACGTCAAGGGAAGAGGTTGTGTTGTAAAAATGATTTTTTCCTGACTTTAGAGGCTTTGATGTTTCGTCGATACCACTATAGTGGGGGGCATCCCGCTATAGCGATGCTCAGACCGCTATAACACGGAAAAATGAGTTTTAGTGCAAAAACAACCCAAACCCTATTTTCTGCACTTTGTGTTCTTAGACTTGGAAGGAGCGATTTTGGGTTGTTTGCACTCGATTTTCCATGGAAATCATCGGTAAATGTAAGATTATTACTCCTCAACTTCGTACATTGATTCTTAGTCCTTAGAATCTAGATTATTGAGGATTTTGACATGATTCCATGTTGAAAAAATCCATACGTTGGGAAATTGATCATATATTGTCATTGGGTTAGGATTAGGTTGTATTGCAGGAGTTATTAGGCCATTGTATGATTGAATGTTGTGTTGTATTTGTTAGTTTAGATACAGAATGTCACGACCCTACTTCCCTAGTCATTATTGCATCTACTATAACCTACCATTAGGTAAGACGACCCATACCTAGAATGACAGGTAATGAGTACAAGGGTAGAACAAACTAGAAAGTAACACCAACAATAAGAAAAGACAGAAACTGAAGCAAACCAAAAATATATACAATGGAAACCCTTCCAGATCCTGTAAATCACTAGTACAAAGTTGTCTAATATGAAGAAATACAAGTCCCAAAAGTGGACCACAACAGGCCGTCTTAAAGGTAAAAAAAATAGCTAACATGTAAATAGAAAGAGACAGGTTGATCTAGGATGGCACAAACGATCACCACTGGTAACTGGAACTAAGACATGCATCACGAAAACATGCAGAGTGTAGCACAAATACCAAAACAAAGGTACTCAGTAGGCATCATAGGCCGCCTGAGCAACAAATGTAAAAACAATCACAAAAGAAAGAATCTACACACAAACAGAGGTCCAAGTGGATATGAAAGAAAGCACATGAGCATACCGAAAGTAAATTTAAGTACATCTAAACTAAACCTTACTAGACTCCATAAGCCTAAAGGTATACTCGTGCACAAGTTTAAATAAAACCCGTACGAAGCCCTATAAGCCCGACAGATACATAGAATAGCTAAGTCTACAAAAAAGAGGTGTCTCCAAACCCGATCCAACAAGTGTATGATGGGTCTCAAACCCCAAGTGATGGCCTCTAACTAAAGGTGCCGACCTCGAACTATAAAGCATCAACCTCAGACTAGGAATATGTCCTCGAACTATGAACATCAATCTTGAACTAGAGATAACAAGCTCAAACCATGAACATCATCCTCGAACCAAAAATAGTCATAGTATCCGGTCAACTCCCAGCCCAACTAGAAAAAGTGACAAAATGGCCAGTTGACTCCAAAGAGGATTCCAATACCAAGACTAAATCATCGTGGAATGACGTCCACCCTCGAACATCCACAAGATGCAAGCCTAGAACAACCTAATCTCAAGTCTCCACGAATACACAACCCTCTAGTAACACATCAGAGTCGCAGAGATAGGAAAAGAAAGAAGAAGATCTACAAAAGTTGCACAAACGCCTAAAATAAGGCTCATACTATCATATTTGAGTATGTTATTCCAGTGTACAAGGATATAGTCCATTCTAAATGATGTCGGTTACAATAACAAGACTACAAGACTCGCGAGTTTAAGGCAACACTAGTCTATCCTAGACTAAGACCAAACATTCTTCAAGTAACAAGTAACAATGCTGGTAAATCACACGGCATAAAGCAACACATATAACCCCAACTTACATGGTACTACCCTCGAAACAATATCAATAAATCAGAAAACATGGCTTCTAAGAAGAAAAGGTATACCCACCCCAATTCACACTAATCATGATTAATTCACACATTGAGACTTAATATAATTAGAGAGGAAGTTACATCACACCTGTAGATCGACTGTGCGTGCTCCAAATCACAGGATCGAAGCTTTTCCTTTTTGAACGACTTTAAAATGCTACAACACTATCAAGATTAGGATTACAACGTTAGTACGATTGTTTAGACACTAAAATCACATAACACAGAAACAAACCAATTTTTTAGTAAAAAAGGAATTATGGGACCACACCAAAATTTCTAGAATTGACTCCATCAAGAGGTCCTAATTTATGCCTCAAACTTGTGTTCCAAAATTGAACACAATTCGTGGCTCGGAGGCAGCCACAATAACAACATGCAATGACAAGCCGAAATTAAACTAAAATAAGCTTTTGGGGAACAAGCACAACACCAAACTTACCTCAAACGGAAGTTCACCAACACAATATAATCACTCCACCATGTAGCCTAAAAAATTATGGATGTGTGACACTTAAAATCACCAAATTTTGACTTAAAACACGAGATAAATTGCCAAAACAAAATGAAGAACTAAGGCTGGTCGTGATTGGTTTTAATAACAAGGCTAGACGGCTGGTCGTTGTGCATCCGGAGAGTGTGCAAATGCGCCTAGCTTGCTAGCTTCCATCTGCGACCACGACAACCTAGCGCGAATGCGCAGGTCAGAAAAATTGCCACCCCCGAACATGGCTCATATGTGAGAAAGCACCCGCCAGGGCGCTAGCCCTCCGCGAACGCGGCCCGAGGCACGTGAAAGTGGGAAAAGCACTGAGCTGCAATTCTGTCAACTGATGTTCTAAGGCACCAAAACTAAAACATAGTGCTCAAGATTTGTTCAGAATCCCATGCGGGTAAACAAAATATGCTACCACATCAAATTCGGCATTCCAAACTCAATGGAACCATAAAAAATTTCATCCGAGGTCGTTTTAATAAAAAGTGGGTCCCATACCCAAGTTTCATTTTTAGCCAAATTCCACAAAAGGGACTCAAAATTAGCCCGGAGACCTCGGGATCCTAATAAAGGGTCACTCTAGACCAAACTCAACATTCAGAGCTAACTACACTGATGAAATACTCATCAAAACTCGTTTACTCAGAATGATGACTAAAGTCAAACTTAGGCCTTAACTTGAAAGTTAAAATTCCTAATCACACAAACTCACACTAAAAGTCTCGGGAGTCATGTCGATTATGCTAATAGATAAAAATGACCCTTTTGAAGCGATGGAATCGTCAAAATTTGTTAATGAGGTCGTCTTCTTAAACTTCTCATAAAAATGACCATTCAAGGTTCAAAAGCTCCAAAACACTAAAACTCGCATAAAACTAAACGAATGACTAAGTGACCGAACTCTCAGTCTCAGCAAGTCATAAATGACTTTAGGTCACTACAAGAAAGCTCTAAACGATGAACATGAGGCTTAAATACATAAATGACTTGGAGGTCATTGCAATATCCACTACTATAAAGGACTTTTGTCTGCAAAAGAAAGAGTCAGAAAGTACCTAAAGGCTCAAACAAGCCAGAAAATGACTCCCACATATCATGCTCGATCTCTCAGGTAGCCTCCTCAACTAGACAATGCCTCCAACGGACCTTAACCACAGGACTAACTCTTGAACGTAACTGCCACAAATCTCTGGCTAGCACGACAACTGGCTCCTCCAAGAAGGTCAAGCGGTCATCCAACTCTAATGCATCATACTGAAGCGCATCAAACTCATCAGGAACATCGAAACATGAAAGACTATGTTAATAGATGAGAACATCGGAGGTAAAGCTAACTCATAAGCAACCTCTCCAACTGTTTGAAAGATCTCAAAAGTACCAATATACCTAGGGATAAGCTTGCCCGCCTCCCTAATCTCATCACGCCCTTCATGGGCGACACACGGAGGAAAACTCTATTACTAACTAAAAAACTCAAAGGCCACTGCCTATGATCATCATAACTCTTGTGCCTACTCTTAGCCATCCGAAGTCTGTCCTGAATCACCCTCACTTGTTTGAAGCCTCTTAATTCAAGTCTGAACCACGTGGTCTAGGCTCTATAGACTCAAACCAACCAATCAAAGAGCGACAACGTCTATAATATAAGGCCTAAAATGGGGCCATATGGATGCTAGAATGGTAGTTGTTGTTATACACAAACTCTTCCAAAGGAAAGAAGTGGTCCCACTGGCCTCTAAATTCTAAAAAACAATCCCGAAACATGTCCTCAAGAACCTGGATAGTATGCTCCGACTAGCCAGTAGTTTGTGGGTGGAAGGTTGTGCTAGGGTCAACGCAAGTGCCCAACTCTTCCCGAAAAGTTCTCCAAAGGCTAGAAGTAAACTAAGCACCCCGATTTGATATAACAGAGAACGACACACCATGAAGATGAACCACCTCACAAATGTAGATATGAGACAACCTCTCGGTGTTGAATGAACACTGAATAGGGAGGAGGTGTGCTAACTTGGGCAATCGATCAATGATTACACAAATGATGTCAACGCCTCTAGAAATTTGAGGCAAACCTTCCACAAAGTTTATAGTGATGCAATCCCACTTTTACTCCAGAATGGGTAACCCCTGGAACTCACCACTAGGTATCAAATACTCAGCCTTCACCTGCTGGCAACTCAAGCAATAAGACACATAGTCTACAATATTTATCGCTATGTAGGCCCACCAGTAATGCTTCTTCAAGTCACGATACATCTTCACACTGCATGGATGGATAGAGATTCTAGATTCATGGGCGTCATGAAGTATCAACTGAATCAAATCCTAACTCTCGGAACACAAATACGACCTGCGAACCTCAACACCGGCATAAATATTAGCCTTAGATTAGAGATAACTGCCTCAAATCGTGAACATCGACTTGAACTAGAAATAGTCATAGTATCCAATCAACTCTTAGCCTAGCTAGCAAGAGTGACAAAAGGGGTTATCATCTCCAAAGAGGACTCCAATACCAATATTAAGTCATCCTGGAACGACGTCCACCCCAAACATCCACAGGAGTATCCAAGCATTGAACAACCCAATCTCAAGCCACCACGAAGACACAACCCTCCGGTCATGCATCGGAGCCCCAAAGATTGCAAAAGAAAGAAGAAGATCTACCAAAGTTGTGCAAATTCCTAAAGTAAGGCTCATACTATATGACTCACGTATATTATTCCAATCTACTAGGATTTAGTCCATCCAAAACAACGTTTGAGATAATAAAAAGACTACAAGGCTCGCGAGTCTAAGGCAAAAATAATATATCTTATACTATGTCCAAACATGCTTCAGGTTACAAGTAACAATGCAAGTAAATCACATAGCATGCAACAACACATACAACCCCAACTGACATGGTACTACCCTCGAAATAGTATCAATAAATCATAAAACATGGTTTCTAAGAATAAAAAAATAGGAATAACTAGGTACCCGCCTCCAATTCACACTAATCATCATGAAATCACACATTCAAGCTAAGTCTAATTAGAGAGGAAGTCATATCCTACTTGTAGGCCGACCATGTGTACTCCAAATCACAAGGCAAGAACTTTTCCTTTCCAAACGGCCTCTAAACGTTGTCATGCTATCAAGAATAGAGTGAACTCAAATGAGATGGGGCATTATGAATTATGTGACACTAACACAATTGATGTCTGATGCTCTACATCATTTCTCTAATGGCAATTGCCATTGTTCGAGCTTCATTAGTTATAATATGTGGGGTAATACTTTCCATTGACTTTAAAAATGTCAAGAATAACCATATGAAGATTCAAATAAAAAAGCACAATAAAAAATTATATTATGTCAATGATGATTTATTCCAATAAATGATGCATAAATCATACAATACTTATATGTTTGATATATGGTATCAAAATACACACATCACTAAATTAGTGTTGTTAATTCAAGATCGACAATATCTCCATTAAAAAATAGTTATATGCCCTTTAGAATCTAGTTGAATATCCCAATAATATAAGTCTCACTCATTTGTCTATTATTGAATTCATTAACAAAACTTTGAGAATGCCTTACTTGCACCTTAGAGTTCATCACATGATCTATAAATTAGATAGAACTTGAGAATTAAGTAACATGCAAGAAGAAGAATTAATATTAATAGTCTTTTTAACTTTCATAGTTGGTTTTTGTTAGCTACTAACTTTACTTACTTTTAGGTTATACCTAATATTTATTGTATTTTTAATTATTTAGTAAAATAAGTCATCAATATATTATTATTTGTCTTATATAGTTAATTAAACTTAATTAGGTATTAACACTAGTAGTGTGACTGTAGATCATTTTAATGGTAAAATAATGATAAAATATTTAAAATTAAATTATTTCTCAGTAATACATCATCAATTTTGAAATGGTTATCAATCGAGAAAACAAAAAATAGACCACCTATTAATTTTCTTTTTGATATCACCTCAAATAGCAATTAGTTAATCAAAAACCTTATATGATCACTTTAATGGCTGAGTTTAAATATAAAAAGGACCAAAGTAAAAACTATATTAATAACAACACCTCCAATCATATAAAAATGATCGATTTCATCAAAAATTAAAATTAAAATTCATAGTCAATTCTTTTTTTGGGTAGGATGGGGTGGGTAGGGGTGAAGGTGATTGGGGCATCCATACACTTCTATGAATATTTTTCTCTTTCTTTTTCTCCTACATTCCTAAAAAATTCTAATGAGATACTTTAAAAACATCAACTAAAGTTTAAAGAAAATAATAACTACGATATCTCCATGTTTCCTCCTCCTTATTCAACCTTTACTCAATATTTGCTAACACAAATTTTGTTAACAATAGTATCCATTATTGCTTCTATGTTGATTGAAGACCTTTCATGCTCAAACTCTGACATATAATTTTTAACTTCGTTTCGTATCATATCTTGCAAAACTATCAAAAATTCTGGGCTCAGCAATTGTTTCTCCATACTTGTAAGACCAAAATTCCCACTCTGAGTTATTGAAAGTTGGGGCATAAAATTTGATGGAGTGGGTTCAGATGCCAATATAGGTTCTAGTTGACCTATTTTCTCAATTTGATTCCCCGAATTTGAATTCTTGGTAGATCTGAATCCAGGTAAAGAGAGACTAAGATATGTTGATGGATAAGGCAATATTGGTGGAACTGATAAAAAAAGTCAAAATTTCACCTAGTGGGGCACTAGGTGGATATATACTCAACAAAGGTAACCCAGATAAACCTAAATTGCTCATATTATATCCACATGGACTCAAATATATTGATGGTTCGGCCATTACTGCTGAAATTGATGAAAAAGGCAAAATTTCACCTAGTGGGGCAATAGGCGGACAAACACTCAATTGAGGGAACCTAGATAAACCCAAATTTTGTAAATCGGATCCTTTTGGACTTAGAGATATTAATGGATCGGGCATTTCTGGTGAAAATGGTGAAAGAGTTAAAATTTGACTAAGTGAGGATACGTGTGGATACTGACCTAACTCAGAGAACCTAGAAAAACCCAAATTGCTCAGATCAGATCTATATGGACTACCTGAATTTATACCCGCCCTGTTACTAAAAAAACTCTTCAACGGAGGTTGAGGCTTTTTGAATGTCAAATCTTCTGACATCAAAGATGCTTTCGTTTAAGGATCGAATTCTAATGATTTTTTATCGCATTATCGGTTCGACCTGGTAACAAACGGGCTATCATAGCCCATTGGTTACCAAATTTGTATTGAGCATTGATAATAGTATCATCTTCATCAAGGGTAAAAGGTCTATGATCCACTTGAGGATTCAGCTGATTACACCATCGAAACCTACACGATTTTTCAGATTGACCCGGAATCAATTGTTCAATCAGAGACCAATTTTTTGCTCCATGTTCCTCTACTAGCTTTTGCAATAGCTCGTCCTCTTCAAGATTCCGTAGGCACTTGATCATACTTTTTTTCTTCATTGTTTCCATTGAATAAAACTGCTCGAGTAAATTAAATATGAGAATTGGGAGAATTGGGTCTTGCTTTTACTTGATAAAGACTTGTAGGGAGAGAGGGATATATATAGTAGGGGTGGGAATAGAAGGGATATGAGTGACTAAGTTAATCGAGATTTATTAATTATAGTGTATCATATTGCTAAATCTCAGGAATTAATTCATTTTTTCCTTTAAGAAGTGTTTGACGGTTTGGATTAGAGGGGATATGATCGTAGTAATATCGAAGTTCGACTAGAAGTTATTTTAGGAAAATAAACATAATAACATTCAAACTAATCATTTTAACTACAATTATAGTTTGACCGATAATTGTTTTTAGGAAAAATATTTTATGTGCATTCACATCAAAATAATGAATATAAGATATTTACTTTGATATGTGCTTTTATTATTTACTTATAATTGATCAACTATATTCTAAACTTAATATATCATTTCATAGGTCAAATGATTTATGTTAAAATTTCATATCATCAATTGTTTAAGAAAATTGTATAAATTTTAGAAAGAAAGTGAAATATATTTTCACGCCTCGAGGCTACCCCCTAAACGTAACACATAACCTAGGACACGAATGACCCCAAGTAACCCTGAGTTTGGCATATAACAAGCATACTGATGTACAACTAAGAAACATGCACTATGCGAAAGCTAAAATAGTGGATATCTTAAAATAGGGAAATGGCCAACTAGTCTGAATATATATAAAATAATAAAAGTTTAGTGACAACTGAAACAACCACTCAACAACTCAAGTTGAATCTACTATTATGTATGAAAAGCCCCTAACTGAGTTGAGTTGCTCGGACATGCCCTCAGCTAACTCTAACAATACTGAAAACTGATAGTAAAGGCTAAAATGTAAAGCATGTCTATTATCCTCGAAGTATGAGTACTCACCACTGAAGCTGCTAAAATTGGATTTAGAATCGAACTAAGCGTGGTCTGGATGTTGAGTGCCTAAACCTATATCATAAAACGATGTAGTGCAAAGTATGCGTCAGTACTTTGAATGTACTGAGCATGAGAGATATAGTTACTAAGCTGAACAATGATTTAACTGAGCCGTATAATAATGAATATGGAAATAAACAGCATGGAAGTGTAACTGAAATCTGAGCTAAATGAAATGACCAAGTACTAATCATGTACTAATATGCTGAACTAAATGTTGATAACATGGTCAATTCAATAAGAGTATGACTGTGTGAGCTACTATTAACCAACATAAACCACGTGAGCTAAATGTGGAGTCCAATGTATATGCCCCATCGAGAGGACCCAATATACCTTGCCAAGGGTATAAAGGCATGACTGTGGCGTGATCACTAAAACTAATGCCCAACAGAGGGGACTTCTGAACCTACGTTGGCACGTAGTTCTGGGAGTGTTAGGGTACGCTAAAACCTAGTCCAACTCAGTGTTAAGTCTACCCCCAACTGAATGAAAAGCTAAAATGCACTGAAATACAGAGTAGTTGAAATGCTGACATGCTTTCTGGGAATAAACTTAATTATACTGAAAGTTCTGGCATTCAATTTCTAAAGCATGATTTTTTTACTAATCTGCCTAGAAAGTGTAATTCATGAGTTGATAGTTGATACAAGCTAGGGTTTTGAATTCTATACATGCAAGTTACACTAAATAACCAAGAATCATGTTATTTAGATAATGGAAACTATAACAACTAAAGTCACAATAAATCTTCAAAATTTGGAAACCCTAGGTCTGAACAGTTTATGAGAAATTGAAGAACTGATTGAATTCTAGGGACCTAATGGGTGAAAGGAACCCACTAGTGAAATCTACCTACATAGTGACGAAATCTATGAGGAAATCCTTTGGATTTCGGGGTAGAACTTCAAAGAACACTTCTGCTTGTTCTTGGGAGAAGCAGTTAACTTTCCTCTTCTTTTTGCTCTAAGTTGGGTGATTTTTAGAGAATGAGGGTTCTGGGTATTTTCTGACTAGATTATCGTGGGCCACCTAAATCATTTTGTACTAAAATATATGATCATTTAAAGTTGACCTAAACCTCAAAGCATGGCAAGCCTTTTTCACGAGCCACATCACGGCTCGTGCAAAGCTCCACAGACTGTGTAGGGGTCTATTGTCCTTCACAGTAGCCATGGTTGTTTTGTGTCTCCTTGATGGGCCACTTCATGGCTCGTGTGGAGCTCCACGGACCGTCTAGTGGTACATGGTCATTCACATTATACTGGGTGCATAACCACGAGCACGGTGATGGGTTGTGGACATCTTCACGGCCAGTAAACCCCCTCCGTGGTTTGACCTTCTTTATTTTTCAGTCTTAGTTTTGTTTTTTGAGGTGTTACAAGATCTACCCCTTGGGATCAGTTGTCCTCGAATGAAGTCTAAATAAGCTGAATTTAGCGGAAAGAGCTGAAATCCCTACCAACTGAATACTACAAACTGATATCTAACTGAACTGAGTTCCATGAACATAAAAATATGCTGGAATGCAATGATAACTGAGGGAAAATGATAATTATAGTATTACACAAGAGTAAGTTGAGATCTTGGAGGAACTATTACCTCAAGCTGAAAAGGAATCGGATGAAAAGAGGTGAGGATACGTGGCCATCATGGCTGCTTCTGCTTCCCAAGTAGCTCCCTCTACGGACTGAGTCCTCCAAATAACCTTTATTGAAGCCACCTTCTTATTTCTCAACCTACGAACCTGATGGTTCGGAATTTCAATTGGAATCTCTTCATAAGTGAGGCTATCCTTTACAGCCACACTCTCTAAAGGTACTATCAATGCCGGATCACCCACACACTTCTTCAATAAGGAAATGTGTAAGACTAGATGAACCGCTGCTAGTTCTGCTGGCAACTCTAGATCATAAGCCACCTTACCAAACTTTTCAAGATTTTGTAAGGATCTACATACCTGGGGCTGAGCTTTCCTTTCTTGCCAAATCTCATCACCCCTTTCATGGGTGACACTTTTTGAAAAACCCAATCATCGATTTCAAACTCTAAGTCACTTCTCCTTACATCTGCATAGGACTTCTAACGACTCTGGGCTGATTTTAGTCTATCTCTGATGAGTCAAACTTTCTCCATAGCCTCATGAATTGAATCTGGCCCAATCAAGGCTGCTTCACCTACTTTGAACAACCCAACCGGAGACCTGAATCTACAACCATATAGTGCCTCATAAGGGGTAATCTGAATACTGGAATAGAAGTTGTTATTATTGGCAAACTCTATGAGATGTAGGTGATTATCCCAACTACCCTTGAAATCGATCACGTAAGCTCTCAGCATGTCCTCTAAGGTCTGAATGGTACACTTCGCCTGACCATCCATTTGTGGATAAAATGTTGTATTGAGATTTACCTGAATACCAGACCTTTCTAAAATTACTTCCAGAAATAAAATGTTAACTGAGGACCTCTATCTGAGATGATAGAAAAGAAAACCCCATGCAACCTGATTATCGCATTGATATAGAGTTTGGCATAGTCCTCCGCTGAATCTGTAGTCTTAATAGCCAAGAAGTGAGCGGACTTAATGACTCTGTCCACTATCACCCAAAAAGAGTCATGTTGTCTACGAGTATGAGGTAAACCCGTAATGAAGTACATATTTATCACTTCCCACTTCCTGTAGGAATGTTAATATCCTGAGTTATACCTCCCAATTTCTGATGTTCTACCTTAACCTGTTGACAGTTAGGACACTTAGCCACAAAATCTGCGATGTCTTTCTTCATGTTGTTCCACCAATATACTTCCCGTAGATCACGGTACATCTTAGTGTCACCCATATGAATAGAATACCTAGAATTATAGGCTTCCGTAAGGATCTGCTGCCTCAACTCACCCACATTTGGAACACATAATCGACCCTGGTAAGGAAGTACACCATCTCCCCCTTAGGAGAAAACTTCAACTTTTTGCTGATGAACTGCACCTTTCAACTGAAGTAATATAGGATCGACAAATAATGATTTTGATCCATTTTGAACTATCACATTACCAACTGACGTTTCAGTAAGGCAAACTCCTAAGCGAGCAAGCCGGTGAACATCTTTGCTTAACTCTTTCTTTTCTTCATCAACATGTGCTACACTACCCATGGATAGTCTGATGAGGGCGTCAACTACTACATTGGCCTTACCCGAATGGTAGAGAACATTCATGTCATAGTCTTTGAGGAATTCAA
Source organism: Solanum chiquidenum (assembly GCA_029582725.1). Lineage (NCBI taxonomy): Eukaryota > Viridiplantae > Streptophyta > Magnoliopsida > Solanales > Solanaceae > Solanum > Solanum chiquidenum. The sequence continues at coordinate 23,925 of JAJOOS010000443.1, forward strand.
GCCATCTCCTCTGACGAAGATTCAACTCTCTGTTGCTGAACACATACTGAAGGCTCTTATGATCTATGAACACATCAACAAGAACATCATACAGGCAATGTCTCTAGATCTTTAGGGCAAACACTATGGCTGCAAACTCGAGGTCATGAGTCGGGTAGTTCTTATCATGGACCTTAAGCTGCCTATAAGTGTAAGCTATGACATTACATTGTTGCATCAATACACAACCTAGGCCGATCCTAGATGTATCACAATAAACCACATAACCGTCTGAACCCTCTGGTAGAATCAAGACTAGAACAATAGTCAACCTGGTCTTCAGTTCTAAGAAGTTTTTCTCACTCATATGACCATTAAAACTTGACCTCTTTCTGAGTTAACTTAGTCAATGGGGAAGCTATGGATGAAAATCCTTCACCAAACCTCATGTAATAACCGGCCAAACCCAAGAAATTTCTGATATCAGTCGGAGAGGTAGGTCTGGGCCTGTGTTTTACTGCCTCAATTATCTAAGAATCTATTCAGATCCCTTCGTTGGATACCACATGACCAAGGAAAGGTTCTGACCATAACCAAAATTCATATTTTCTGAACTTAACGTATAGCTGGCGATCTTTGATAGTTCGCAGAATGACTCTTAGATGAGTCACATGCTCTTCCTCACTCTGAGAATAAATTAGGATATCATAAATAAAGATGATGACGAACATGTCCAAATACTATTTGAACACCCTGTTCATTAAGTCCATGAAAGTTACAGGAGCATTTGTTAGTCCAAAAGACATAACTACAGATTCATAGTAACAATACCGAGTCCTGAAGGTTGTCTTCAAGATGTTATCTGACTCTAAGCTGATGATAACCAGATATGAGGTATGTCTTAGAAAAGAAACTAGCACCCTGAAGTTGGTCGAAGAAATCATCAATCCTGAGGATGGATACATATTCTTGATTGTGACTTTGTTCAATTGACGATAGTAAAATGCACATTTTGAGAGAACCCTGTTTCTTTTTCATGAACAACACTAGAGCACCCCATGGAGAAATACTAGGCCTGATGAAGCCCTTATCTAGAAGGTCTTTCAAATGTTCTTTCAATTCTTTTAGCTCGAATGGAGTCATTCTTCACGGAGGAATAAAAGTAGGTTGGTTATCTGGAAAGAGATCTATTTCGAAGTCGATTTCCCTTTTGTGAGGAACTCCAGGAAGATCTTCTAGGAACACTTCTAGAAACTCATTTACCACTAGCACTAACTCAAGAGTTGGGGTTTTGGATTTTGAATCCTTAACCCGAACAAGATGATGGATATACCCTTTAGAAGTCATTTTCCTAGCCTTAAGATAAAAGATAAATCGACCCATAGGCACTGAGCTACTACCCTTCCATTCTAAGACTAGCTCATTTAGAAATTGAAACCAAACGATCCTAGTTCTACAATCAACTGAGGTATAATAGGAATATAACCAATCTATGCCTAGAATGATATCGAAATCTACCATCTCTAACTCTACAAGGTCTGCTGAGGTGACTCTCTAAGAAACTCTTATAGGACAATTTATGTATATCCGTCTAGCAATATCTAGGTCACCAACTAGAGTAGAGACTGAGAAGGGTTCTGAGAGAGTGTCCGAACTAACACCGAAGTTTACTGCTATGTGGTGAGTTACAAAATATAGTGTAACCCCTGGATCTAACATGCATAAAGCTCTAAATAAAAGACTCATAATGTACCAGTGACCACATCAGGAGAATCTCCCTGGTCCTGGCGAGTCGGGAGAGCATACAACCTGTTCTAGCGCTGACCACCACATGTACCAGATGAGGCACCCTACCGAGTGGGGCAACCTGCTGGCGCTACTGAAGTAGTATACTGAGTCCTATTAGTGTAACCTCCTTATTCTTGCGTGGCAGAAGGGCAATCCTCAAACGTATGACCAGACTGACCATACCTAAATCACCCCTCTTTGCATGCAAGACACTCGCCCGGATCATTCTTACCACACTTTGGACAAGTTGGAAAAGTTTGACTTCCTGAAACACTCCCATGTGATTTAAAGAATGATGCTCTCCCTTTCTGATCCTGTCGAAACCTGGGGTTCGGAGCGTTAGCTAATGAGGTGCTGAGGGTGTATACCTCTTCTAAAACTGTGAGCAATTCCCACCATCAGACCTTTGCTTAGAGTATTCATAATTTCCTGTCCTGGCCTTTTTGTTATCCTTAGCCATTTCTCTGAGCTTATATCCCTCAACCTGCTGAGCAAGAGTCATTAATCTAGAGATATCCATATCTCGTAAAGCATAGAATTCCTATACTCGGTCTTTATCAGATCGGATACTCCAAACAAGAACTTTCTCATTTGTTCCCTCAGATCGACAACCATGTGAGAAGCATACCTGGAGAGTTGGGTGAACTTCAACCCGTACTCTTGGACCGACGTTAAACCCTATTTTAAGTTCATTAATTCATATGCCTTAGGCTCTCTCAACTCTCTCAGGAAGAACCTGTCCAGAAAGGCTCTAGTAAAACAATACCATGTCACATGAGCTGAATTCTCACCCCTATTTTCTTTCCACTGCGTGAACCAGATATGAGCCACATCCTTGAGTTGATAGGATGCTAGCTCAACACTCTCAGTACCAGTCAATTTCACTACTCCAAGAATCTTCTTGACATCATGAATTAAGTTTTGTGGGTTCTCACCAACCTTTGACCCTAGAAATTCTGGTGAATTCATATGAACAAAGTCTCAAACCCTAGCTGCAGTTGATCCACTAGTGGTATTTGCAGGAACTGGGCATGCTGATTATTCTGGTTGGCTACATTTTGAGCCAATAACTGAATTGCATTTTAGAACTCCGCATTCGTAACCTCGTAATTCGGGACTGGAGGAACTATGTTAGCATTGCAGGAATTAGCATCCCATGCGTTAGCTCTACGAGGAGGCATCATCTGAAACGCATAACGACGAATTAGAAAGGAGAAGTGAATCACACTTCATGCATGATAAGAATATCAAAAGAAGTGAAGTTTTCCTAAAACACTTCATAGCCTCCCTCTCATAGGTGTGGTGCGCTTCACACTCATGAAAGAGATTTTACTAAGTGCGGCTTTCAGACACCTTACGACTCAGGAAATGCCCAACTACTCTGAATATATATAAAATAATGAGAGTTTGGTGATAAGTGAAATAACCACTCAACAACTCAAGTTGAATCTATTACTATGTTTGAAAATCTTCTAACTAAGTTGAGTTGTTGGGACATGGCCCCAGCTAACTCTAACAAAACTAAAAACTGATAGGAAAGACTAAAATTTAAGGCATGTATATTATCCTTAAAGTATGAAGACTCATTATTGAACCAACTGAAATCGGATTGACAATCGAACTAAGCGTGGTCTTGATGCTGAGTGCTAAACTTACATCATTAAAACAATGTAGCACGAAGTGTGCGTCAGTACTTGGAATGTACTGAGCATGCAAGATATAGGTACTAAGGTGAATTGTAATACCCATATTCTAGAAAACAATAAAAAAAATGCAGAATTTCAGAAGTTGCAGGTGCCACCAACGAGGCCACTTACAGACCATAGGTTGACCCATGGACCGTAGGTGGGATCCGTGGTTGGACACCTGCAACCCCTCCCCAGAAACCCAAAAAATATCAGCTAAGAGTCGACCCACGCAATGACCACAGACCGTAGGTGGGAACATGGTCCAGGTCCGTGGTTTAGACCCCTGAGAGGACATTCTTTGAAGCCAGCCGGAGATAGGCCAGGACGTACCGTAGGTCATTCAATGGTTCATCGATCAAGTCCGTCGGTTGTCCCCGATAGCTTTTAAGTCAGGGGTCGTTTGGTGTTTTCCCTATGAGTTGTACACCTAAACTACGTCATTTAACCCCTAAACTATGTCGTTTTGGTCAGTTTTATTCTAGTAACTTAATCAAAACTTACCCTAACCAATTCATTCTCCCAAAAATTGATCAAACCAAGGAAAAAGGAGAAGAAACAGTCGACCAAACCCTCTCCAAGAACGCAACAAGTTTCCCACAGTTCCAACCCCAAAATCGAATGATTTCTCCATGGAATTCGTCACCAGGTATGTGGGATTTCACTAGTGGGTTCATTTCACCCATTAGGTCCCTAGAATTTAGTCAAATTCTTGATTCCCTTCGTTATGCTTAGACTTAGGGTTTCTAGAACTTTAGATTATTGTTGTGATTTAGCTGTTAGATTAATCCTAATCATAATATTACATTTTCGTACTATATTGCTTAATTTTTGCATGAAATTCAGAACCCTAGTTATGTAGATTTGTTTAGTTCATTAATTACACTTGCTAGGTCAATTTATACAGACATACATGCATCAGTTTACAAATGTCTCATTATCAATACTTAATGTTGCATTTTTAGTTAACATGTCAGAATCTTGAGCTATCCAGATTATATTCTGTTATGTTGTATTGTATACATTCTAGTTGGGAGTAGGCTTAATACCGAGTGGACTAGGGTCAGTCACCCTTAATGTCCCAGAACTACGTGCCCCCGTAGGTTAAGTCCCCTCTGTGGGAATCATATTTAGTGATCACACCAGTCATGCCTTTATACCCCTGGCAAGGTATATTGGGTCCTCACATGGTTTTATGTCAGTTATTAGTAGCTCTCATAGTCGTATTCTAGTGTATTGATCAGGTTATCAGTTATATTTTAGTATCCAGTTTCAACATGTTATGTACTTGGTAATTGCATTCAGTTTAGTTCATATTCAGTATGTTCAGTATATTCTTCATGTTCATCTTATATCATTGATCAGTATGCTCTATTTTAGTTATGTATATATTGTTCAGCTTTATCCTATCCTGCATGCTCAGTACCTTTCAAATACTGACGCATACTCTCTGCTACATCTTCTCGTAATGTAGGTTGTTGGTTGGAGGCATGTACCAATATCTCTAGTCAGTTAAATGCTTTTATTTCAGACATAGTTAGAATCAGTTCTAGTCTCTTGAGTTATAATCTAGTATTGTAAACTCTTATTCAGTATGTTATTCAGATCAGTATTGGCTATTTCCCCATATCAGTTTATATCATGTTTTACGCTTCCGCATAATATTTCTCATTTCGTTAAATCTTTAAGTATGCTTACGATATGTCAGTTCAGAGTTAGCTTGGGCTCACTCGTAATCCTAGGTCCCGTGTTAACATCCAGGGGGTAGCCTCGGGGCGTGACATGAATAATGATATAATTGAACAATATAATAATGAATATGGAAATAGACTGTACGGAAGTATAACTGAAATCTGAGCTAAATGAAATGACCAAGTACAAATCATGTAACTAATATGTTGAACTGAATGTTGATAAAATGGTCAATGCAATAAGAATATGACTGTGGGAGCTACTATTAATCGACATAAACCACGTGAGCTAAATGCGGAGTCCGATGTATACACCCCATCGAGAGGACCCAATATATATACCTTGACAGGGGTATAAAGGCATGACTGTGGCATGATCACTAAAACTAATGCCCAACAGAGGGGACTTCTAAAACCTACGTTGGCACGTAGTTTTAGGATTGTGAGGGTACGCTGAACCCTAGTCCAACTCAGTGCTAAGTCTACTCCCAACTGAATGAAAAGCTAAAATGCACTGAAATATTGAGTAGCTCAAAATGTTGAGATGCTTTCTAGGAATGCACATAATTAAACTGAAATTTATGGCATTCAATTTCTAAAGCATGATTTTCTATCTGATCTGCCGAGCAAGAATAATTCATGAGTTGATAATTGATACAAGCTAGGGTTCTGAATTCTGTAAATGCAAATTACACTAAATCACCAAGAATCATGTTATTTAGATCATAGGAACTATAACATCTAAAATCACAATAAATCTTCAAAATCTAGAAACCCCTAGGTCTGAACAGTTTACGGGAAATTGAAAAAGTGACTGAATTCTAGGGACCTAATGGGTGAAAGGAACCCACTAATGAAATCCCACATCCCTGGTGACGAAATCTATGGATAAATCCTTTGGATTTTGGGGCTGAACTTTGAAGAACGCTTCTGCTTGTTCTTGGGAGAAGCGGTCATTTTTTCTTCTTCTTATCACTCTAAGTTGGGTGATTTTTGGAGAATGAGGGTTCTGGGTATTGTCTGACTAGATTATTAAGCTTAGATGGAGTAAAACGACGTATTTTAGGCACCAAATGACGTAGTTGAAGTGATCAACAGATAGGGAAAAAGACCAGTGCAACCCTGACTTAAATGTTGCCCAAGTGGCTTCAAGAAATGCTTCACGGGTCGTCATGATGACGAAGACCCATCTAACAACTTGTGAAGATGCCTTGCCCGACAAAGCTTCACTAAAATGGGTATAACTTCTTACTTTGAGCTTGGAATTAGGCAAACTTGGTGGTGTTGGAAAGAAGACTCATATATTTTTAATTTGATAGGTCATGTGCCACCTAGTTTATTTTGTGCTGAAAGATATGATTATTTAAAGTTGACCCAAAACTCTTAGTCTGACAAGTCCCCTCCACGAATGACTTCACGGTCCGTGTGGAGCTTAATGGACCGTTTAGACGTTCGTGGTGCTTAACAACACTTTGAGAATGCCTTACTTGAACCTTAGAGTTCATCAAATTATTTATAAATTAGATAGAACTTGACAATTAAGTAACATACAAGAAGAAGATCTAAATATTAATAGTCTTTTTAACTTTCATCGTTGGTTTTTGTTAGCTTCTAACTTTACTTACTTTTAGGTTATAGCTAATATTTTTTATTGTATTTTTAATTATTTATTAAAATAAGTCATCAAATATATTTTTATTTGTCTTATATAGTTAATTAAACTTAATTAGGTATTAACACTAGTGTGTGACTGTAGATCATTTTAATGGTAAAATAATGATAAAAGATTTAAAATTAAATTATTTCTCATTATTACATCATCAATTTTGAAATGGTTATCAATCGAGAAAACCAAAAACAAAGCACCTATTAATATTTCTTTTTGATACCACCTCACATTGCAATTAGTTAATCAAAACCCTTAAATGATCATTTTAATGGTTGAATTTAATTATAAAAAGGACCAGAGAAAAAAAATATTAATAACAACACCTCCAATAGTATAAAAATGATCAATTTCATCAAAAATAATAATTAAAAGTTCATTTTCAATTTTTTTTTGGTAGGGTGGGGTGGGTGGGGGCGAGGATGATTGGGGATTCCAGACACTTCTTTGAATATTTTTTCTCTTTCTTTTTTTTATACATTCCTTAAAAAGTCTATGAGATACTTTATAAACATCCACTAAAGTTTAAAGAAAATAATATCTACGATATCTCCATTTTTCGTCCTCCTTATTCAACCTTTACTCAATATTTTCTACCACAAATTTTGTTAACAATAGTATCCATTATTGCTTCTATGTTGATTGATGACCTTTCATTATCAAACTCTGTATAATTTTTAACTTCTTTTTGTATAATATATATCTTGCAAAACTATCAAAAATTCTAGGCTCAACAAATGTTTCTCCATATTTGTAAGACCAAAATTTCCACTCTGAGTTATTGAAAGTTGGGGCATAAAATTTGAGGGAGTGGGTTCAAATGCTGATATATATACCAGTTGACCTATTTGCTCAATTCGTTTCCCCGAATTTGAATTCTTGGAGATCTGAATTCTGGTAAAAAGAGACTAATATATGTTGATGGATCAAGGAATACTGGTGAAACTGATGAAAAAGTCAAAAATTCACCTAGTGGGGCACTAGGTGGATAAAGACTCAGCGAAGGTAACCCAGATAAACCCAAATTGCTCATATTATATCCAGATGGACTCAAATATATTGATGGTTCGGCCATTACTGCTGAAACTGATGAAAAAGGCAAAATTTCACCTAGTGGGGAAATAGGCGGATAAAGACTTAACTAAGGGAACCTAGATAAACCCAAATTTCTTAGATCCGATCCTTGTGGACTTAGATATATTAATGGATCGAGCATTATTGGTGAAAATACGGAAAGAGGTAAAATTCGACTAGGTAGGGCTATGTGCGGATACAGACCCAACTCAGAGAACCTAGAAAAACCGAAATTGCTCAGATCAGATCTATATTGACTACCTAAATTTATACCCGCCCTGTTACTAAACAATTTCTTCAACGACAGTTGAGGATTTTTGAATGTCAAATCTTCTTCTGTTTAAGGAACAAATTCCAATGATTCTTTATCACATTATTAGTTCTACCTGGTAACAAATGGGCTATCATAGCCCATTGGTACCAAATTTGGCATGAGCTATGATAATAGTATCATCTTCATCAAGAGTAAAAGGTCGATGATCCACTTGAGAATTAAGTTGATTACACCATCGAAACCTACACAATTTTTCAGACCGACCCATAGTCAATTGGCTTATTAGAGGCAAATTATTTGATCCATGTTCCTCTACTAGATTCTGCAATAGCTCATCCTCTTGAGGATTCCATCGGTGCTTGATCATACTTTTTTTCTTCATTGTTTCCATTGAATAAAAGTAATCGAGTAAATGAGATATGAGAATTGGGAGAATGGGGTCTTGCTTTTACTTGATAAAGACTTGTAGGGAGAGAGGGATATATATTGTAGGGGTGGAAATAGAAGGGATATGAGTGACCAAGTTAATAGAGAGTTATTGATTATAGTGTATCATTTTGCTAAATCTCAGGAATTAATTTAATTTTTCCTTTAAGCAGTGTTTGATGGTTGGGATTAGAGGGGATATGATCGTAGTAATATCGAAGTTTGACTAGAAGCTATTTTAGGAAAAAAACATAATAACATTCAAACTAACCATTTTAACTACAATTATACTTTGACCAATAATTGTTTCTAGGAAAAAATATTTTAAGTGCATTCACATCAAACTAATGAATATAAGATATTTACTTTGATATGTGCTTTTATTATTTACTTACAATTGATCAACTATAATCTAAACTTAATATATCATTTCATATGATAAATGATTTTGCTGAAAAATTCACATCATCAATTGTTTAAGAAGATTGTATAAATTTGAGAAAGGAAGTGAAATATATTGTCACACCCCGAGCCTACCCCTAGACGTAACACAGAACCTAAGATCACCAATGACCCCAAGTTAACCCTGAGTCTGGCATATAACAAGCATACTGATGAACAACTAGATAAATATACACTATGCGAAAGCTCAAACAGTGGATATTTGAAAATGGGAAAATTCCCAACTAGTTTGAATATATATAAAATAATAGGACTTTAGTGATAACTGAAACAACAACTCAACAACTCAAGCTAAATCTACTACTATGGCTGAAAAACCTCTAACTGAGGTGAGTTGTTGGGACATACCCCTACCTAACTCTAACAAAACTGAAAACTGATAGTAAGGACTAAAGTGTAAAGCGTGTCTATTGTCCTCGAAGTATGAGGAATCCCCTCTGAAGTTGTTGAAATCGGACTGAGAATCAAACTAAGCGTGGTCTGGATGCCGAGTTCCTGAACCTACATCATAAAACGATGCACAAAGTATGTGTCAGTACTTGGAATGTACTGAGCATGCAGGATATAGATACTAAGTTTAACAATGATATAATTGAGCAATATAATAATGAATATGGAAATAAACTTTACGGAAGTGTAACTAATATCTGAGGTAAATGAAATGACCAAGTACTAATCATGTAGCTAATATGCTTAACCAAATGTTGATAACACGATCAATGCAATAAGAGTATGATTGTGGGAGATATTATTAACCGACATAAACCACATGAGCTAAACATGGAGTTCGATGTATACGCCCCATCGAGAGGATCCAATATACCTTCCCAGGGTTATAAAGTCATGACTGTGGCGTGATCACTAAAACTAATGCCCAACATATGGGACTTTTGAACCTATATTGGCACGTAGTTCTGAGATTGTGAGGGTACATTAAACCTTAGTACAACTTGGTGGTAAGTCTACTCCCAACTGAACGAAAAGCTAAAACGCACTAAAATATTAAGTAGCTCAAAATGTTGACATGCTTTCTGGGAACGCACAAAATTATACTGAAAGTTATGGCATTCAATTTCTAACACATGATTTTCTGACTGATTTGCCTAGTAAGTATAATTCATGTGTTGATAGCTGATACAAGCTAGGGTTCTGAATTCTATAATGAAAATTACAATAAATCACCAAGAATCATGTTATCTAGATCATAGGAACTATAACAGCTAAAATCAAAATAAATCTTCAAAATTTGGAAACCCTAAGTCTGAACAGTTTATGAGAAATTGAAAAACTAACTGAATTCTAGGGACCTAATGGGTGAAAGGAACCCACTAGTGAAATCTCACATACCTAGTGATGATATCTATGGATAAATCCTTTGGATTTTGAGGTTGAACTTCAAAGTACACTCTTGTTTGTTCTTAGGAGAAGTTGTCAACTTTTCCTCTTCTTTTGCTCTAAGTTAGGTGATTTTTGGAGAATGAGGGTTTTGTGTATTGTCTAACTAGATTATTAGGCTTAGACAGATTAAAACGACATATTTTAGGCGTCAAACGACGTAGTTTAAATGGCCAACACATAGGCAAAAAGACCAATGCAACCCTGACTTAAATGTTGCCGAAATGGCTTCAAGACAAGCTTCATGGACCGTCATGATGATCAAGGCCCATCTATCAGCTCATGAAGATGTCGTGGCCTATAAAGCTTCACTAAAATAAGCATAATTTCTTACTCTGAGATTGGAATTAGGTCAACTTGGTGGCGTTGGAAAGAGGACTCAGAGATCTTCAATTTGATAGGTCATGGGCCACCTAGTTCATTTTATGCTGAAAGATATGGTCGTTTAAAGTTGACCTTGTACTCTTAGTCTGATAAGTTCCAATCGCAGATGACTTCACGGCCCGTGTGGAACTTCACAGACCGTTTAGACGTCTGTGGTGCTTAACCAGTGACTTCGGGGGTGAAACATCACTTAAATGCTGACGAAGTGACTTCAAGACATGCTTCACCCCGTCTACATCACCACGGCCCATCCAGTGGGTCGTGAAGATGCTCTTCCCGATAGGGCTTCACTAAAACGAGCATAACTTTTTACTCCGGGCTCGAAATTAGAAAACTTGGTGGCGTTGGAAAGAGGACTCAAAGACCTTTAATTCGATAGGTAGTGGGCCACCTAAATCATTTTGTGCTGAAAGGTAAGATCATTTGAATTTGACCCAAGCGTCAAAGTATGTCAAGCCTCTTTCACAAGCCACTTCACGGCTCGTGTGAAACTCCATGGACCGTCTAGTTGTATGTGGTTCTTAACAATAGCCATGGTGGTTCTGTGTCTCTTTCACAGACCACTTCACAGCTCGTGTGGAGCTCCACGGACCCTCTAGTGGTCTGTGGTCTTTCACATTATGTTAGGTGCACAACCACGAGCAAGGTGACAATTCATGGTAGTCTTCACGACCCGTGGACCCCCCTCCGTGGTTTGCCCTTCTCTATTGTTCAATCTTAGTTTTGATTTTTGAGGTGTTACATATATTGTTAAGGAAGAGATGTAGGATAAACTTTTGACTAGTTGGCCTAGCTGGAGAACATAAAGTATGTGAGAAGTTAGAAGTATATATATGTCACGACCTTATTTCTCGGGTCATGATGACACCTACTACACCCTACTAGTAGTAAGCCTAACCTTAGTCCAGAGCCATAAGCAATGGACTACCAAGTGGAAATCAACAACAAGAAACATAAATCTTATAACAAAGTTAAGAAAGGGTAATCAATAGAAATGCAACAAAAAGAACCATCCAAGACCTACCATTAATAAGTAATCAAGCATCTAATCAAAATAAGAGTACAGGGCTTTTACAAATACAAAGTAAGTATAAACTATCTGTAAATACAATAAAAACACTAAGCCTAGCTAAAAATAAACGGAAATCGGCAACTTTGAATGCCAGGATCTCACCCTAGTCTCTGAACTCCACGCTGCTCCACACGAATCCAATCAACACGTTAACTCAAATTATGATCTGTAGGGAGAGAAGTGTAGTATGAGTACAACAAATGGTACTTAGTAGGCATCGACAGACTGAGCTTAAAAGTTAACACAAGCATAAAAAAAACATGTAATTAGGAATGCATAGCACATGTAACTAAACAGGAGATAATACGTTAGACAACAAAAATGAGCCAAAACAAGATACAAGGGAAAAGAAGTTGAGTAAAGAGCGTGCTTGGAAGAATGGAATGCAAACCGTAAGCTTATTCGCAAGTAACTAAGGTACCAAGTCAACTACAAAGGGTAAGGAGAACCCACAACCACATTCTAAAGTCAAAGCCTATCAGCTAACATGAAAATAATAACAGAGGACATAATATAGTGAAACAATATCCTATTTGACCCCATACGTCCGAAAGGTATAAGCAAGAAACATAACCCAACAGGCCTCATAAATTGGAGGGTGCAAACTACAAACAATTATACCGGTGATAACCAATGCATATGAATGCAGGGTGAGCAGCATGACCATCTGTGATTATCTAAAACTTCTAACAACAAGTACCCAATAATGGGGATACCTAGCCAGCCAATAAACTCCCAGTGACTATTTGAAACCTCTAATCACAAGAGTCTCACTGCCATAACACCCATGAAGATACTCCACGAAATCGATGGGGAAAACTATACTAAAATGATAAGCTTTCTATAGAGCAACTTCCGTTAAACTTTCAAATTGAAAGAATTAATATCCATGAAGAACTAAATGACTTATATTCTGACTTTATATGAATTTTTGTTGATTTTTCCAAGTTAAAACGAAGCTAAAACAACTTTTATAAAGCTAAACCGACATAGGGTCTAGGGGCCTACCTTCACATGCCTACTTGCGCAGCCATACGAAAATGTAAATATCTCTCTATTCTGAAGTCATATAGATGAACGGTTTAGTGCGTTGGAAACTAGACTAGTATACATTTGATTTGGTATGTTGGGGAGGGGGAACTAGTTCCTTATTAGTTAGGAGAAAAACCATAACACATTTAACCCAACATTGAAGAAGTTCTTAAAGGAAAGTTACAATAATATTTTCCAACTTTCATTTTGCATCTTGCTTGACTTTAAAAGATAACATACAACCATTGTTCAATAAAAATAACTCTTAAAGCATACATCCTAAAACATTAGGATCTTAATGTTATCCTTAAATTACGAGTTAATTCCAACGTTCAAACGGGTGGGTTGTCACATCCTTCCCCTTAGGAACATTCATCCTCAAATGATGATAATATTTATGGCATCATAGGAAACAATACAAGAACTCATATAGCACATAAGTAACATACAACATATAATTAAATGTTGGTCTACTTATCTGAAGAAACGAGTAGTTGGGAATATTTGGATTTTATGTCCTCCTCAGCTTTCCCTATCAGCTCCTCAACATTACAGCTCTGCCATAACACTTTTACAAAAGTTATATACTTATTTCACAATCTTCTTATTTGGCGATCTAATATGGAAAAAGGGACTTCTTCATAAGATAGGTCCTCTGAAATCTAATGTTTTTGATGGCTATGAGTTGTCAACAACTGCACTCTATTTACTTAACCTCTTCCACAACTAGCTACACTATGTTTGGTCAAAATGATCCTGATTCTCCAACCTCAAAACCTACCAAGAGAGAATACATATTTTATTCCATATAAAGCCTCATATTATGCCATACTGATGCTTGAATGATAGATATTATAATAATAAAACTCGATAAGTGGTAAGTGATCCTCCCTCTTTCCTTTGAAATCTAGCACACACACCCGTAACATATCCTCAAGCATCTGGAACGTATGTTTATCTTGGTCATTAGTTTGAGGATTAAATGATGTACTAAGGTTTACCTTGTCCCTAGACCCTTCTAGAAAGACTTCCATATATGTGTTATAAATTATGGCCCTCCGTCTAAAACAATCGATACAATGACACCATGAAATCTAAAAATATATGTAATGTATAGCCCTGCAAAATCTAGAACTAGAAATGTGGTTCTGATCGGCAAGAAATGGGATGATTTTCTCAGCCAGTCAATAATCACCCAAATAGATTCAAATTTTCATCGCAAGCGAGGAAAACCTGTAAAAAGAAGTCAATATTTATCACCTCCCATTTCCACAATGGAATGTGTATCTCTTGAGTTAGCCCACTTGATTTCTAGTACTTGACCTTTACATGCTGATAGTGAGGACACGAAGTTAGCAATATATTTCTTCATCCTAGGCCACTAGTAAGGCTCTTTAATATCATGATACATCTTTGTAAATCTTGGGTGAATAGAATAATGGGAATATTATTCTTCTACAATAATTTGTTGTCGAAGACTTGCAGCATCTAGAACACACAATCAATCTCTATATCTAAGGATTCTGTCTTTTGCAACATTGAAAGCTAGTGACTCCTGAGCCTTGCCCCTGAGCTGCTCAAGGATGGGATCCTCATGTTGTCGTGCCTTCAAATCCATAACAAGATATGATACGGTTGTTCCCAGAATTGTGACCCCATCATCAGAATCTAACAACATAACCCCCAAATTAGCTATTTGATAAAGATGTCAAGCCATCTCCTACTTTCCCGCTCCCAACTACGATACGTTTCTTATATACTTATGACTTAGGGCATCCACTACTGCATTTTACTTCCTTACATGGTATAGGATCTCCATGTCATAATCTTGTAACAACTCGACCCATCAACGTTGTCGTAGATTCAAATCCTTTTTGTTGAAAATAAATTAGAGGATTTTATGATCTATATAGACATTAACATGCACGCCATATAAGTAATGCCTCGAGATCTTCAAGGCATGAATAATTATGGCCAACTTTAAATCATGGGGTTGGGTAGTTTTTCTCATGGTTTTTTAGCCGTCTAGAAGCGTAATTAATTAACTTACCATATTGCATTAGAAAAGAACCCAACCCGATGCCTAAAGTATCACAATACACCGCGTAGCGATCTAGACCATCTGCAAGGTCAATATTGTGGCTAAAGTCAATCTATCATTTAGCTCTTGAAAGATCTGGTCACATGTTGCAGTTCACTGAAACTCGGCTGCTATTATAGTTAACTTAGTCAATGGTGTTGAAAGTGAAGATAATCCATATACAAACCTCTTATAATTGCCTACTAACTGCAAAAAGCTATGAACATGTGTTGGGGTCATCGGTCTAGGCCAAGTCTTCATGGTCTCAATCTTCTGCAAGTCAACCTATATAAAAGCATATGATACCATATGGACAAAGAAGGCCACCAAATTCAACCAGAACTCACATGTGGAGAGCTTAGCATAAAACTTCTAACCTCGAAGTATCTTAAAAAACGCTGAGAGATGGTCTTTATGCTCTAACTTTGATCGTGAATATACGGGAATATTATCAATAAACACAAAAACAAACAAGTCTAAAAATTGCCTATATATACTATTCATCATGTCCATAAATACTACTAGGACATTTGTCAATCTGAAAGACGTCACAAGAAACTTGAAATGACCATATCATGTCCTAAATGGTCTCTTTGGAATATCACTCTCTCAAACCCACACCTAATGGTACCCTGAACGTAAATAAATCTTTCAAAAATATTGTGCACCTTGTAGCTGGTCAACCAAGTCATCAATCCTTGGTTAGGGATATTTATTCTTTATAGTAACCTTATTGAGATATCGTTACTCTATACACATGTGCAATGACCCATCTTTCTTTCATACAAACAATACATGTGCACCTCACGATGATGCATTCGGCCTGATGAAGCCCTTATCTAATAGTTATTTTAGTTGCTCCTTCAATTCCTTTAATTATGTTAGTGTCATTCTATAAGAGGAATTGATAAATGCTAGATATATGGTATTGTAGTGATAGTATAATCGTTCTAAGGAAATACTAGGAAGCTCGTATAGAAACTCATTAGCCACTGAAATAAATTGAAGAGTCGGTAGCTCCATATCAATATCTAAAAACCAGACAGTATGGTAAATGCAACATTTGGTGATCATGTCATTGTTTCAATAAAGGAAATGAACTTGTCTTTCAGCAATATCGTATTAACCTTCTAGTCTCGAAAAACTAATAGTCTTTGTCGATAGTCAACATTGGCATAACAAGATGTCAACTAATCCATACCCATAATAATATGAAAGTCAAGCATCTATAGTTTTGTCTAGTATGCAGAGGTCTGAAGACAACAATTTGTATAGTACAATCTTAAAACCTCTAGGCAATAATAGAGCCATCAATTGGGGAAGACACAACAAAAAGGTCGTTGCAATGCTTTGGTACTATACATAAGTTCCAAGTGAGTAATGGAATAACATACGATAATGTGTAGGATGGATCTATAAAAACATAAACACAGTAGACGCAACCACTCAATATACATGTTACAACATCTGGTGATGACTATGAATACGAATGACCTATAATACATATGTGCACTTTTGTCCACTAACAAAACTAGATGCCTCATTTTGGCGTCTACCTATACCTGATAAAATTTAGGAACCACACTCTAAAGGATATTGTGAAGATGATGATCTTGTTACTAATTTGTCTATGTTTTTAACCTTGTTTGTCCCTAAACGGATAATATCTTTGCATATGACTATCTTTGACACAAAAATAGCATGTTTTGGAGCCCTGATGGAATCTCCCAGCATGTGCTTATTACATGTACCACAATGTGGCACATATGATCAAAATGGAACCCTTTGATGTTGTGATCCTGGTGCTCATGAGCTCTCACCCGAACCTGACCACTCGAGCGATCAACCTACTACCCTAGGACCCTGTTATGGGGGGTGTAAGTGGTCCCCCAGAAACTGGAGTTTTGGAGCAACCCTAGGCCTTTATCTTAAACTCGTGGGCCTAGCTCTCTTTTGCTTCCCTCTCTCGACTCTCTCATAAGTACAATGCTGATATCAAAGCACCTCTATATTCTGTATAATAACATGAATTCATGTGATGTCTATATTGTCATTATGTATGGTGTGAGTACTGGTAACACTCAGCTACACTTCTTTTGATTTAAAGTGTAGGCGGTTGCTAACAAATATAAACCCAACAATGAGTTGGAGTCGATTCCAGAGGGAGTGATACGGTAAAGAATTCAATTACAAAGTAAAGAAGTGTTTTAATCATTTGCTGGAGTAAGAAACTACGCAACTTAAACTAAATCAATAAATTTTAGTGATCAATATAAAATGGGGGGATTTATTAACTAATTGTTAACAAGGAACAATTAACATGGGAATTAAACAATTAGAGATAGGACTTTAGGAACGTGATCAATCGAATTCTAATTTCGCTTAATGGGTAATTACTAATTGCTTTAAGTTGTTGAATCTCAATGGGTAGGCTAGGTTTTGAATACAATATCTATCACTCGATCAACTATCATGTTTTGAGTGAGTTCTCTCAAACCTTAACAAGCTTAACAATACAAATAACCCAATTCCTTAATTAAACCCATTGTCTCAAGTTGAGTTGTAAAGATGCAATCGAACCCACTTTCTCAAGCTAGATTGTAAAGACGCAATCAATACAACTATTAATCATTCATTCCACTCTAAGCATCTTTCTCAAGCAAGAATAGAGATCTAAGCTAGAACCAAATTTGCAACTTCAGTTCATCAATGAAAATATGAATAAACAATAAAACCCATTTCAAGACAACATTAAATTCAACAATTAACAATACTCATAAGCTAATTAATGCATTAGACTACATGATCACACTCATAAGGTAAGGGGTTTTAGCCAAACATAGTGAAAAGCAAGAAATCGTTACCAAAAAGATTATCGATCCGAATTTTCCAACAATCTTCAATGCTCAACACCAAAATTAAGACTAGAATACAAATCCTCACCCAAAGTGTTCAATAATGTAAAAGTATGTAAAAGCTCTCAAAAGTGGAGAGTACACTCTCTCTCGGAACTCCCTTTTCTCTTTTCAAAAGTTAAATTTATACGTTTCCAAAACTTTCCAAAAACTCAATACGGAGTCGACTCGGCGAAGTTAGTCGGGATCACCAATCGACTCAGAGGTCTGCTGAGTTGCATTTCTTCTCACCTGTTAGCTTGACTCCTGCATCCAGTTGTTCTGGAAGATTAGGGGACCTGGGTCGTGATCGCCGACCCATTCAGCGTGTCGCTAAATCGTCTTTTGCTCGCCAAGTTGTCTTGGTACATGGGCTATTTCGCTGGAATATTTGATGGGTTAGAGGCTTACTTGGGGAGTCACCGAGTTGCTTTTGCGAGCTCTAGCTTCACTTTTCTTCAGCTTTTACAACTTTTTTGCTCCTTTCCACACCGTAATGTCCTTGCCTCGTTCCTAAACCTTCATTGCTGCATATAAACACATTAACATCAGCTATGAGCACAAAATAGGCATTGAGAACACTAATTTATTGAATAATGAGCCCTAAATGAGTCGAAATTCCCGAATCATCAAGTACAAGCCCAATGACAATCAAAACCAATGATTATGACTCAGCTCTATAGCCCGATTTGAGCAAGAAAAAGGGTAACTTTCCAAAAATTGTATGTAGCTTCCTGCTTATAAAATGTGGTGCACAACAAACTTATAAACAAAAGTTTATGAGACATGCCTTGTAGACTCCCTAGGATACGATGTTGATCTAATACAAAGTTGTTCACGCCCCAAACTCAAGGGACACAACTAGAACCTAATGCCAAAATTTAGGCATGAGCTGGTCATGTTGAACCACTTGCTAATGACGCATGGCAGCCACACACGGTTAAGAAAATAAAAGAAGTATGTATCGGCTTAAAACTAACCCTCGGCTGACAAGACTTCTATCAACAGCTCTACAAAGAAAATAGATACCCTAAACATTTTATATATAGTAATAACCATGTAGCACACAAGCCTATTTGGGCCTTCAAAGCCACCGTGGTATTTAGGAAAGCATAAACGAATTTATGTGGGCCATCAAAGCTACAATGATCTCTATACAAAATCTAAGAATAACTATGCATCAAGACAATACACCAAAAAACTATCAAACTTTAGCCAACCAACAAAAAAGGCCAAGAACGTGGCTATACTACCCAAAACACTAGTCTGCAAGCCACTAAGAGTAGTAAAACTTGATTGGGACAGGACCCTGACCTACCCAAAAGTATATACAACAAAAGCCAACAAGCCTCCTAACTCAGCTCTGGAAGAAAGGGGCTGACCAACCTGAGAGAAGTCAAATGTGTTGTTGAGGAGGTCTATCGAGTCGTCTGTCGGGACCTGCAGGCATGAATGCAATGCCCCCGGCTATGGGGTATCCGTATGAACTAAGGTACTAAGTAAAAAAAGAAAATAGACTAAATGAGAAGGTATCATAATATATTGAATGTAATATGGTAAGGAAATCACTAATAATATAAGTGTACTATCCTCCTCCTGAATCTGAACATACAAAAATAATCAAACAACAACCTAAACAAGCCCTCGTAAGCTCAGAAGGTACAAACAGCAAACAAAAACGCCTACCTAGGCCCCCATAAGCCCAGAAGGTGCCAATTAAATCTTTATACCCTTATCAGTAGCGCCTTAGTCGCGTAGGAAGTCACATATCCCACTTCGTCAACAACATAGACCCCTAGGAAGCATACAGACTCCTTAGGCATCAATATATCCATGTAGGCAGCACATAGCCTTCTTAGGACACAATATAAATTGGTAGGCAATTCATAGCCCTCTTAGGCATCAATATAGTCTCGTAGGCAGCACATAGCCCTCTTAGGCAACAACATAGCCCCATAGGTAGTTCATAGACCTCTTAGGCATCACTATATCCCACTAGGCAGCACATAACCCTCATAGGCAACAACATGGCCCCATAGGAAAAGATCAACATACCTGCAACTAACTATAATAACCCAAGGGCAATAATAAACAACTTAATAGGCTAAAGGCGAGCAATTTAGCTATAAGAAATTTATACAAATAATATCTAAGTTGTGCCCAATATAGAACCGCTACTAATAGAATAAGAGTCCTGAAAAGGGGGGGGGATATAACAACTCGAGCAACCAACCACCAACAATCATAAATACGAGTACATCAATGATAAAAATCCCATTGTATTGCTTCTAATCTTTAAGGAAAATTTCAATATAAGATAATAGCCTTAACATACCTTTCAACTGGAGCCTCAAAGGTGTATGTATGAAACTTGACCAACCTATCATAACACAACAATTGCTAGAATCAACAAGGTGCTAGAACGAGCCATAGACAATTAATAAGGTGTTAATGTCACACTGGTGAGCGGACAACTCCAAAGCATAAAATGAGTCCAATAAAAATAATAAATGGAAGATAAATCCAACAAAAACATGCTAACCAAATCTCAAAGGAGTGACGAGATCCTGGGGCACTATTTCTAAGTGTAATACTTCACGTCATTCGATCCAACAACCTTCTTACATGACTCTGATAAGAATCAAACCAACCCCCAGTACCTCCAACTCCTTAACACCATCAATTTACACCAATAATAACCCAACTCATTATGACAGAGAGTCTTTCTAGAGAAACAATATCCAAAACACCATTTCATGGCTCAAAAGTCTATAAAACGCTACTACAACATAAGATTATGAAGGAGGGTCAAAGGGGAATGATTTCCTTGACAAATCCTTTGAGACACCAAGCTAAACAATCTGCCTTTTTAAACTAACAACAGCCAAAGCCAAAGTCAACGAGAAACTACCACAAGTGAACGACATCGACAACTTTTCATAACTATAAGCTTAGAATCTCGACTCAACAAAGAGATAAGTGTAAGAGATCCTTACCTTGCCAATATATATCCATAGATCCTTCCAAATACTCAAGAAACGTCTGCTATCTCGCTGTCGCAACACCCATGAAGATACTCCATGAAATCGATGGGGAAAACTATACCAAAATGATGAGCTTGCTATATAGAGCAGCTTCCGAGTTGAAAGAATCAATAGCCATGGAGAATTTAGGGACTTTTATTCTGATTTTATATGATTTTTTGTTGATTTTTTAATGTTAAAACAGCTTTTATAAAGCTAAATTGACATAGGGGCTAGGGGTCCACCTTGACGTACCTGCTAGCACAGTCTTACGAATATGTGAATATCTCTCTATTCTAAAGTCGTATGGATGAACAGTTTAGTGCGTTGGAAACTAGACTCATTGACCTTCAATATTTCTTTATCTATTAGGAGAAAAACTACAACACATTTAACCCAGCATTTAAGAGAATTTCTTAAAGGAAAGTTACAGTAACTTTTTCCGACTTTCATTTTCCATCTTGCTTGACATCAAAAGATAACATACAACCATTGCTCAATAAAAATACCTCATAAAGCATACGACTTAACACATTAATCTCTTAGTATTATCCTTAAATTACGAGTTAATTCCAACGTTCAACAGGTGGGGTGTCATAACTCCAAACATGATAGTCTTAGGTTGGTTACATATATGACAAGATTTGTTAATATTTACTCCTATTGAGTTTGGAGACTTCCATGTTTACACAACCATATGAAGTTTTTTTTCTTTTCTGGACAATATAGTTTTCATATCCAGTTATAGTAAGAACTTATTTGGTCTTAGTTCTACCTTTGTCCCTTATGTACAACAAGAAACGTGTATAATCTTTCCAAACTAGTCGTGTGAGCTTGGTGATATCGATAGATCGATTATCTATAACTTGTCTACTTTATAGATAGATCGATTGGCATGGACCATTATGTTTTTCATTATAGGCTTTAATCTATTCGAAAAGATTTTGATGATCATTTTGTAGGTGTTGTTGTATATTCTTATTGTCCTATTATCCTTAAGTGTATTGGCCACCTTATTTTTGTTGGGCGATTTCCTTATTTGATTTGATATTCTTGAATGTATCCTTAGATGTCTGGAACAATCTGATAAAGTATTTAGGAGTTAGTTCTTTTATGGAAAATTCGTGAAGAGTGTTCAAATTTAATATATATACATGAAAAATATATTTTGACCTATATAATTTTTTTTATTTTTCGATATACATAATATAATTTTTCTAAGAACTGTATTCAACTAGTCATCCTTCATTATTTATGGCTACACCACTGCATAGCAAGATTACTAATGTGATTTTTATTTTATTTTTAAAAAAAGAAGAAGAAGAAGAGTTTTTACCATTTGTTTCTCAATTTATATGATATAGTTTATTTTAGTTTGTTTTCTATTTAGAAATAACTAAGTTTGAATTGTATTAGATTATCTTTGATCAAATCTATGTAGCTTATAATCGATTACAAACTTAAAAACTTTTTAATTATTATTAAATCATGACAACATGAAATGAAATGAAGTAATTATTAAATCAGGTAAACTTATTATAATCAGGTAATAAACTATGCAATGTGTGAATTATACGTAAATTAAATTATCATATATTCATTTTTTATGTAAATTTTAGTGGTGGATACTTCTTGTTCTTTCCACTTCTCTTATTCAAGTCATATCTAAAACTGAATATTTAACTTGTAAATGCAATTAAAATGGATTATGTTGAAATGTAGGGATCTTTACTTAATTACAGATCTTATATTCGAATTTCGAATATGTAATTTTTTGGGGAGCGTTGCCATCATGAATTACCCTACTAAACTCGAAGTTGAATTAATCAATATTCAATGAGAGTATTCAAAACGAACATGGATAATAAACAAAAAAATTTATAAATGCACACGAAGGCATTCCTAATATTTTGTAATGACCCTTCAGGTTATTTTCTTTATTTTCTAATCTTTGAGTGTTTAGAGCTTTACTGTAGCGACCCCAAGTCATTTATGACTTGTTGGAACTGACAACTCAGTCATCAGGTCTTTCGTTTGAGTTTTGTGCAAATTTTTGTGTTTTGGAGCCTTTAAACTTGAACGGTTGACTTCAGTCAAAAATTTAAGAAGACGTGTTGGAATGCGATTCTAACGGTTCCATCAGCATTGGAAGGGCAATTTTAGTCAAGGGGCATGGTTGGTTCGAGCCTCGAGACTTTCGGTGTGAGTTTGTGCTATTATGAGTTTTAACTTGGAAGCTCAAGCAAAGTTTGACTTCATTAAACATTCTGGATAAACATGCTCATATGAGAATTCTGTCAGCGTGGTTAGCTTCAGAATGTCAAGTTTGTTCTAGACAGACTTTTCATGCAGTTCCCGAGGCTTTGGTCTCTATTTGAGACTTCTCGTGAATTTTAGCTTTAAATGAAACTTGGGTGTGAAACTCACTTTTTATCTAGATGACCACGGATGGAAGTTTCGATGGTCCAGGTGAGTCCAAAATGCCAAGTTTGACTGGGTAATATATTCCATTTATGCGCACGGGATTCCGGACGAACCCGGGCACCCCGTCAGAGAATTTCAAGTTGAGCAAACCAGCTAAAGTGCTAATATCTGGTGCATGCTTTTATTGACAAGAATTTAGGCTTTGAGCGACCAGAAATGCCTTTTAGCGACCAGATTTCTCATATTTAAATATCGAAAATCAGCTTCGGCTCTCATTTTCAAACTTCGATATCTCGAGCTAGGAAGCTCTACTTTCAGTGATTCAAGTTGCATTTTGACTGTAATTGGTGTGGCTACGTGTGGGATAGATCGAGGAAGTATGAAAGTTGAAATATTGAGGTAATTGTTGCCCGTAAAGGGCGGCCTTGTCTCTTTAATTTGAAGAATTTGTGCATGTCTTCATTTGGGTTGTTCTCAACATCGAATTGTGTCCATTTTTTGACACAAGCTGGGTAAGTCATTATGGTCCTTTTGACGGAGTCAATTTCAAAATTTCCTATATGGGTACCACACTCTCTCTTTGACTCATTTTGTTAGCATCATATTAGTCACATGCTATTAGCCTAATTATCCTAAAAAATCTATACTAATGTTGCCTCTAGTTAATCATAATTAGAAAAATCACCGGGTTCGACTCAAAATACAATACTTATAGGGGAAATCTTAGTATAAAGAAAATCCAAAAAATATCTAACAGATGAATTAACCAACCCAAAATAAATATATACAAACCATGTTTGTCCCAACCATCAGTACATGCCCAAAACAAGCCAAATCACAACACACATATCAATAGACAGCCTAACAATCACAACAAACCACCCCTATCATCTATGAATGTCATAGCTCTTACCTATTTATAGCTTCGCCACATGACTCTACAAACCCGTAAGAGAGTCCCTAAGATCACAGTGTGACTCCTCTACAACTGTTCTAACAAAGTCTCAGACAAACTGAATATAGGAGTTGAACTTCGAGTCCAGGGTAGACAACGAAGCAATTGTGTATTTGGTGGCGATTGTCTTTCGTGGAGACATATGCACAACAATAAGCAAGCAATTTTGTGATGGGTTACTGAAAACTAAAGAAAATTCAACTAAAGAATACCTGATATGCAACCCCACAATTGAAGCTATGGTGCCGCAACATGATGTTGCGACCACAACTGGCAGATCGCATGATCACTATAATTGACACGGGGTCTGTGTCTCTGATGCGGTGAAGATGTGACTGCATCACCCCATCGCATCTAGAAATAGTCTACCTAGGGAAAACTCCTGAAATGCAGTTCATATTATTGTGATCTCCAAAATTTGATACGTCCAAATTACATCTTGCAATGAAGTATAAAGCAATTATTGTTCAAATATATAAAACCCAAAATCGTTGGAGTCGAATGGCATAGAGAATATCACTCATACGTATAACCACAACGAATGGTTTGTATTTCTTAAGTCTGTGCAAAAAATAAATATTAAAATATTTGAGTTGTATTATGCTTGAATTAGAAACTTGTTTGTGATCAATAAGAATGTGAAACTAAGGTTGTGGACTCACGTTCTGGGTTGTAACAATAATCTAGTTCCTTTCATGGACTTTAGTTAAGTAATCTTCGAGTAAAACAACTAACTTCTATTAAATATATCTAGTCCTTCCGATCATTCTAGAAGATATTACCCTAAGTTCTCACGACACTTGAGTGTTGTATTAATAATTTCTAATTCGGGTCTCAAATCCTTTGATAGAACACACATTCTGAATCCTTGTGCTTAATTATTTTTCTCATATGAACTTCTTTTCCAATCAAGTAAAGAATACAACAGAGGTTCTAATGCATGCCTTCATTGAAATTCATACAAAATGAAAAAACTAATTATACGGTGAGAATTACCGTCTAGAATATCTAACTATGCAACTATATCATTATTATTACTCTCTCTTTAGCGCTCCACAACTCTAGCTATGAGTTTAGTTACCTATAGAAAGTGCGCGCAGCCACTGAATGATAAATAAAAGAAAGCATGGTATTAAAAATCAAGAATAAAAAGGGTTAGGTAGATTACTCACAATAAACGAACGAATTCACAAGTGTAAGTAGTAGTTTTCAACGCTTAAACTCGCTAATAACCTATGCAAGAACTCGAAATTCTAGAACCCCATTATAATCCTAAAAAAGGGTATTTTATAGTTTTTAAAAATATCAAATAAAATTCTGGTTAAAATAGACTTGACGCAGTGTTGTGCTGCCGCATAACGAGTTGAGATTGCAACAGCCTTGCCGCATCACTTAGCATGGTGATTTATCACGTCCAACTTACACTGAGTGATAGGTGACATGCAACCTTGATCTGGAACTGTGGTCGCACCGCTTCATCGTATAGATGAATTTTTCAACAACCATTCTGCCTTGAGTTGCGGCCTATGAACTGGTGTTGCGGTATTGCATGTGGCCATGCCACCGCATCACTCCTCCGCATAAACATCAATTTCCGACAGTGAACTATTTGCTTACTTTCAACTCCGTTTTACAGTTTTATGACTTGTTTCACTCCAAAACATTTGTAAATTACGTCTTTTGTGGCTAAAACGCCATAGTGTCACCTCTTCTCAGTTGAGAACGTGCAATAATGAAAGTTTGTGGACCATATAAGTAGGTAGATTACCCACTTATCAATGTTTAAGATCAAAAAATTAAAGCACACATTGGTATATTTCTATAAGATTCAAAAGTCTTTTTCATTTTCTTAAGTTTCATGTCACGTTAAAACTGATAAGCAAATTAAAACAAAGGGAGTAATAAAATATTGTGTCATATAAATAGATAAAGTAGTGCTCCTCTGGCCCATTTTAGTAATTATTGAAACTAAAAAAAATAATCAAATATTAATCATTTTAGAAAATTGAGATATAATAATATTTTCTGTTCACTTTTATCCTTGCTTTAATAAATGTGGAGATAGATTAATGCAAAAAGTATATATTTGTGGACGATTAAATGTTATTAAATTTATATTCGTAAGAAATTCAGATTATAACAAATTTAAGTAATACTTAGTAGTCTAAATAAATAAAATTAGTTAATATGCTTGGATCAATTACTTAAGTCTAACAAGTACAAATATAATCAAAGCCCAATTTCATTGGGCTAGTCTATCAAATTGAATTATAAATAATGAGCTCACTTGGTCAAACCCAATATGTCATCTTATTTTAGGGCTCAATTTGGTGTCACGTGTCAAATAATGTGACATGTCAAGTCAAACGAAAAAGTCAATAGGATCACGCCACATGTCAAAATGACATGACATGGCTAGACAAATCATATGCCAACAAAAATGTGTCACATGTATACAAGTGGCATGTTTCGACCAATCAAATATTATCATATCACTTAAATCTAATTGGCGAAAGAAGCATGTCTGATCACAACTCTTCTATTCTACAACTTTAAATAAGTGTCCTCATAATTCAAAAAAACTAGAATTGTAACACTAAAGAGAGCTCGTGGATCAAACGCCACATATTTCTCAACAAGCTACAAGTTCAAGCTTCAAGCACAAGTCAAGATCAAGTTCATCAAGATTCAAGATCAAGTTCAAAGACCCTTGAATTCAAATACAAGTCAAGATCAAGAGTAGGCAAAGACCCTTGAATTTAAATACAAGTCAAGATCAAGAGTAGGCAAAGACCCTTGAATTTAAATACAAGTCAAGATCAAGAGTAGGCAAAGACCCTTGAATTCAGATACAAACCAAACACAAGTCAACTAAATTCAAGAAGATCAAGTTCAAAATCAAAGACCCTTGAATTTATGTTCGAAAAGAAGAATCAGAGAATTCATAAAATACTACGATTGTTACAATATTTTCAGTTTAGATTATTATTTTCTCAACGCGAATTTTATTGTCTACGATATTAATTGAGATCAAATCATGAATACAAATAATTTAGTTAAATTACTCTTTCGATAAATATTTTCTTAAAGAAAATAGTCAAACATGACAAGTAAAATGAATCAGATAAAACCGTTTGTACCGCTCTAATATGGGGTCCA
The DNA here is from genome assembly GCA_029582725.1 of Solanum chiquidenum. NCBI lineage: Eukaryota > Viridiplantae > Streptophyta > Magnoliopsida > Solanales > Solanaceae > Solanum > Solanum chiquidenum. The sequence continues at coordinate 51,388 of JAJOOS010000443.1, forward strand.
CAAGTGACGCATAAAAAAAAACAAATGACCAAACAAGAAGGTGAGTTTTAAGCCGTTCATCCATCCAAGTGGGACAATCAAACAAACAAGTAGGAGTAGTAGTCACAATCAACTTGCCACACACAAATTATTTGACGCCCCAACATTGGAGTAAAGAGGCACAAAGACAAAAAGCAGCAGCAATTTTGCCCAATAATGATTTGTCCAAATCACTCACTCAAGTACTTTTATTGGATAAAGAGGTCAAGAAAAACAAACTAATTTGGAGCGTCTCTAGTAGCCACCCATATTAGACATCCTTTCTTTCTTTAACTCTCTCTCTCTCTTCATCTGCCAGTTTTGGATTCGTCAGCTGACGGAGTTTGCTACTCAGATTCTTAAGGTCAATTTTCTTTTCTTTCATAAAAATTCCATTTGGATTCTATTTAGCTTTTCTCTTTTTCTTGGCAAAGTCTTTATTTTTTATTTGAACTTGGTTGTTTGGAAAGGTTGCTCCTTTTTTGTTATTTATTTTGATGGTTTTGTGAAGATTTGATTTAATTGCTCTCTTCATTCTTGGCAACTCTAGGAAAGTATGTGGTTGAAGTTCTAATTGGTGACTGGGGCCTACTGCATTATTGTTTGAAGAGAAAGTGGTCTTTTTCTTGAACTCGTGCTTGTTTGACTTATTTGAACTCTGGGTTGTTTGGAAATGTTGCTCCTTTTTTTGTTTTTATTTTTATTTTTGAAGATTTGGTTTAATTCCTCTCTTCATTCTTGGCAACTCTAGGAAAGTATGTGGTTGAAGTTTTAATTGGTGACTGGAGCCTACTGCATTATTATTATTATTGTTAGAAGAGAAAGTGGTCTTTTTTATTTCTTCTTGTTTTTGTGGTGCTGATGGTGCAACTAGTGAAATCAAATTGAAAGGTAGAGTTGAGGTCATTGCTATGTATGAGGTACTGCTGGATATAAGTTGGATCATTTATTTGTTTGTTCACTGTGGGAAGTACTACTGTTGGAAGTAAAGTTTGATCTTCACTGTGGGAAGATTAACCTTCCAAAATAGGAAAGATTATATGTACTTGTCAAACAAAAAGAAAAAGGGAATGAGGTTGTTCCTGAAAAAGACCTGATGTGTTGAGTTATTCTTCAAGGTAATGGATTCATTAGAAAAAGTTGCCCATAATATGATATTCTTTCCTTTTTAATCATTCTAATTCCTAATCATGTAAAAGTTATTTATCAGAAAAATGAAAATAATCCTAATATTGTTGGGTGCTAATTATTGATGGAAAATTCATGAAGAAACTATTGTCAGTGTTTTCATTCCAGTATGTTTCTCAAATGGGTGGCAAATAGTGGAATCTAGCAAAGTTTAAATTTCGTCTGGATGTTTTTGTATTGGGTACAAATCTGTATTACTCTATAGAGAGTTACTTACGAGTTATATTGCTCAAACTCTTCAAAAATGTCGACGGGTGCATGTCAGATCCTTCAAAAATAGTGTATTTTTGAAGGATCCAGCATGGTGTGGCAACATGTTTGGAGAGTCCGAGCAACTTAGCTTATGAGGACTACCATATAAAAAGGCAGATAGAATGTTCATCTATGGGAAACATAATGAGCCTAAACTTTCCTATGTAGATGAAACATCAGAAAAAGTGTTGGCTACATCAGATTCTCCATAGTAAAAATATTCACTGGAATACCATGAACTCCAGAATGGAGCTTTGAAGCATTCTTTAAGGGGTTTCCACGTTTGATGAAGCTCTAATTCTAACATATATCTTGAGTTCTGAGTGACTTGGTAGTTTGCGGTGAAATTGCAGAAAATATGATGAATCTTGTCCCGTTGAATGCTTCTTAACTTTAGCTACCTAGCTTGTCCTAGAACTCAAGAGCACCTCTTGATAAAATGTTATGTTTCTGTGTTTGATCAAAGATCTCAATAGCTGCTTAGATTTAAAGATGGAATTATGTAAGTTTTATCTTTTTCAAGAATTTGAAGGTAGCAGATTAGGTTAACATAGAACCAAATAATCTTCTTGAGCATGACAATATTCTAAGTAAATGCAGCAATAGTCTCCATAATCTTCGTAGCAACAAAGATGTTATTACATACTTAGCTCCGTAATCAGGATGGTATGGCATGTGTCTTGGAATGTACTTTCATGAGATGTTTGCAGGATAAGAATACAAACAGCTGGAAGCATTCTTTTCGAGGCTATATAGTCACACACCATTAGGGGAGGATGATAAATAGATGTGGTTCATCAACTAAATGCTTGATGGTAGGTCATTTTACAGTCATTTGTTCATGGGAAAAGGTTCGAATTTACCCAAAAAGTGTTCAATTTGTCTTAATATTTGCCCTTTCCTCTAACAGCTGTTCAGCTTGACTCTGATATTTGTCACAGTGGAGCCACGTAGACAAAAGAAAGATCCAAATTTACTCCGAAACTATCAAATTGGTTTAGAAATGCCCTCTGCAATAATTTGAAGCATACCCTTGCACAATTGAAAAGGTCCAAACATACCCTTATGTGGCTTCCATTATATAAATTAAATTAGACCAATTTTTCCTGGTGGATGAGATACATTTGAGATGAAAGATAACAGTGGGAGCTTTCATAGACCGAAAGGTAAATGAAGGAAAAATGTAAGACAAATTGTAAACGTTAGGGGTATATTTGGACCTTTTCCCTTTGTTCATTGAAGGTGAATTTACAGCACCAAGGAAGGTGGTAATTTTTATGTGGAATACTGTTTAGACAGCAGACAACTTATGCATAAGAAGATATATAATCTTTAGATGTTGCTTCTGCAAGCAACATGGGATGGATACTGTCCACCTTTTGATACATTGTATCTTCACTTTGGAGCTTTGTACATCGGTATGGTCGGTTCCATCCCAGAACAGCGGAAAGATGATGAATAGTTGGCAGAAACAAAGGCAGGAAGGTAGCAGGAAGAGTGTCTGGAAAATGGCAGCCTATGGTGCTATTTAGCATATGAAGATAATGAACTAGAAGATCATTTGAGGGGGTTGAGAGTTCATTGGCAAACGAAGAGCCTGTTTGGATTGGCTTAAAAGTTAGTCAAACCTACTTTTAAGTCATTTTAGCTTTTGGTGGAAGTGTTTGGCAAGGTTAACAATAACTTAAAATAAGTTCAAAATGACTTTAAAAAAGTTGAAAACCAAAAGTAGGTCTCACCCTACATTTTATTTTTTGACTTAAAAGTCATTTAAGTATGACTTTTTTATTTTTTGATTTAAAAGCTACTTTTTTTAAGCCAATCCAAACGGGCTCTAAGTATTTTTCATTTGTTAATCTTGCATTTATGACCTATACATGAATCACCAACTTACAATGATGATTAACTATTTTTTTTTTAGGCTTAAAGCATACTTGTAAATGTCAACGCCAACTTGGTGCAACATTTATAAATATTATTAATATATCAAAAAGATATTCTTAGATAATATTTGTGGATTATCTTTGGGTGTTTTGGAAGATCAGAGGCCTTTGAACCATCATATGTTACGCTTACCTATATTACGGTAGGTTGAACGTCATATGTTACAGTATCATGTCATTCTGTGCTTAAAACTACTCCTCACAGGTAAGATTGATGTCAGACAAGTTTGCATTTCTGTATCTTCGAATTGGTATCAGAGGAATTTGTGTTATTGCTGATTTTAAAGATTATATGGTGCTGAATTAGTAAGTAATGTTGGAGGTTTTTAAATTATATTCAGTACATGAACTATGGAGAAAGCATGAACATCAGAGGGACTTAAATTTAGAGCCTATGGGAAGTTTTTCAAATTATGTTCAGTAAGTGAATCAATGAAGAAAGCATGCGCGTCAGAGGGACTAAAAGTAACCATGTTCTGGTATATCTTGCATTTTAGTATAAATTTGATTTTGTTGGATGCATATGATGACAGCTTGAGGATTGTGTGCAAATCTATCATTATATGTGAGAAATTTACTTTCTTTGATTTGTATGCTTATATCTCTGTAAAAATGCTCTTGTAGATCCTATTTTCCCCAAAGGATTTTAGGGTTGCAATGTTGCCTACTGCTAATTTCTCTTCTTTTCTTAATTTTTTTTTACCTCTCCCTAGGAGCTCCCACCTTTTTTTGCTCCCTTAGTGACTCGAACCCACAACCTCAGCGTTGGAGGTGAAGGGCGGCTACCATCTGAGCAACCCCTCTTGTCTTCCTCAAATTTTTCTGTAAAAAGATGATTGACTTTTTCCCCAGAGTGCTTCAAGCTTATTTATATTCCACATCAATGTGATGCCTTTGGAGACCTTGTCTCTTGTATCTTGATTTGATGTGTATCTTCATGATGCTTTATGTGTATTTGTCATCAAGAATTCATGCGTGGTCATCTTACCATTACTAAGGCATCTTTTCTAATGTGAAAACATCTAATATCCTTATGCTTTCCATGACAACATAAGAATTCTTGTTTTCAAGGACAAAGGCATTAATGCCAAATTTTGTATGTTAAGTGGAATTCAAATGCTTAGGTTTGTTTAAAACACCTGAATGCATTTTACCTGTGTCTTTTATTGATGATGAGCATTTAAATTCTCTAAGTGGTAAATTATATTATTCATCTAAATTTATTGGCACTATTTTCTTTCTGCAGTCAAAGTTAAAGTGAACTGCTGCATGAAAGATTAGAAACTACATGAATTATACTGCTCAACATAATGCTTACAAACAAAATATTTGAAATATCACAGCTGATTGTTTTGATAGATTTATCAGACATATTATTATTATTCTAACTGTATCAAATGTGTATGGATGGCAGAGTAAATTTAAAGTTGTTGGTTCTCAATTTTTTATCTAACACATACGCAGTCCACTCCCATTTTTTTTTTGATGTGAGCTTTTGTTATTTCATACCACAGATGCACAGAGTTTAGAAGGTTGAGACCATCATTTTCAAAAAAATAATAATTTATGATTGGGCAGCAGAAAGGAATTTTTGGAACTGTGGTATTAATATAAAGTGGGTTTTGGTAGTTCAATTTATGGAAAAAAATGAACATGCGGCCTGCATTATATATACCAAGATCTAGTGAAGCACAACATAGTAGCATGGGTATCTCTGGAGCTATGCCTATGTCTTTACCAAGTTTGCCTAAGTTGGAGGAGAAATTTCCCAAATTGCCAGATGCTCTTCATGTTATCTCGGAGAAGGAGCTAACTACAAACCTCATTTCTCCACGGGAAATTTCATCGACGTCTAAGAGTGAATCGGTAGGGCATCTACTGTCATCTACTTCTGGACTCCACAAAGATTTTCACTTTTCACCTACCTCTTCTCAAGAAACTCGGACGCGTTATTATCCATTTATCTCAAGTGGGGCTTCTATGGCAGCCAGCCAAGCTTCACACTCAAATGTAGATTCTACCTCATTGGATGATTATCCATCAGGGAACAAACAGAATTCCTGGGGTAAAGATTCATTTCATGAGTTTCTTGCTTTTCCTACAAATGTTCCTGTTCAAAATGGCCAAGTGGAAAGCCTCACCGGCGTTATGGCATCTGATGACCATGCTAAGAGGTCTGATTGGCAGGAATGGGCTGATCAGCTAATTAACGATGATGACACTCTCGGTCTTGGTTCAAGCTGGAGTGATATCCTAGTAGATGTCAATTTTCCTGATCCAGAACCTAAGGTTTGTTCCTTATATGCTTTGCTCTATTTTATGAAGCTAGGAAAAGAAAGAGAAAGGAAGGGAAACTAACGGGAGAGTAAACAGACCTGAAGCTGGAAGAAGAAAGTACTATTTCCAAGGCACAAATGATATTATATCTTTCATTATGCTTGATTGCATCTCTAAAAGGTTGTCAGTTAAAGATTTTAATGCACATCAAAACATATTTATGGTAAAGTAAATAAGTGTTTCCTAGGTTAAAATTGCATTCAATAGTGTTGTAGTTGCATTGTTTACCGTAAAGAAAATTCAATACGGACATCTTATAAATCTAACAGCTTATTTAACTCCAAATTGTCATCCAGTTTACACCAAGCTTCAAGAAGTAGAATACATCCATATTTCCTTATTAAAAATGTAGAATACATTTATATTTAGTTCTAAGTGAGGATTCCATCTAAACATATTTCGTTGCCTACGTTCTTAATCCTTGTATGTGCTCTTGCTCCATTTGATTTCCTTGTTTTCTTTATTATGTTGAATTCTGTACAAGCTGTTTTGGCACCACCTTTCAAGGCACTTTGTTGGTGTTTTTAAAAAAACGGGGCAGCACAAAAAGATTGAAAATATCTCTCAATGGATTGAAATGGCTTTCAGTTGATTTTAATAATTTTCTTAAGCATTGAGAGGCTTTATATAGCCAACAAGAAATACATAATCTGAATAATTTAAAATTTAAACAACCTAAAATATCTCAACAACATAAACAAACTAACTAAAATTCAAATTTCAAATTTATTTCAAACTAAATAACTTATTTTGCTAAAAGTTACTGCAGTAACTTAAAGCAAATTTCAACACTCCTCCTTTGCTTTAGTTACTGCAATTTTAAAAACTGCTCCTCCTCAATTTTTGCTCTATCGGTTGATGCTGAATTTCTCTTGATTATTTTTGAACTTGCATATTTTTTGGATATTGACGATCTCTCTCTTTTCTTCTTTTGATTTCGATCTTAA